>JAULJZ010150525.1:0-10003 GCA_032270985.1 Heliamphora pulchella | reverse complement strand
CTCATAAATGTTCTCATTAAAATAGAAAAATAATTTTTATTAATAAATCAAAACAATACCAAAAATCTAAATATGATTTTTTAGTATACAATCTTAACACATTGAGCTTCCGTTGTTGACCAAAATTGTCCTTACTCTTTAGTTTGTGACAACCATCGTGAACTCCATTAGGACATTGTGTGGGTACAGAACCGCCTAATTGTCTTGTTCTGAGAAAATGATGCATTCATCAATCTTGCTCTTAATCGATTATTCTGTTGCATACACTTCTGTAAGGGTCTCAATTCTTAATATCTTGAAATGTGCTCGCTAAGAGGAACTACTCTCACCACCTCCGATGAGACTTCCAGTTATAACTTTTCCCTCTCCTACTAGCTCTCAGTTTGGTGGCGAAAACTCCAGCTGTCCATGTGACTCCTTCTTTTTCATCCAATTGATTATGAATCTCCTAAACTGCCCCTCCTAATCAAGGTTTTTATTTGTTACTTCAAATCATAGTCCTTTGTATTATGTCCATGACCCTTATGGAACCTACAATACTTGTCCCGATTTCTTCATTTTGGATTGGTTTTGAACTTCTCTAGCCACTTGAGATTGCAGCCATTTCGTATTTGGAGTAGCACTTGATCAACTGTGGTGTTTAGATTATGGTAAGTACCAAGTTTAGCAGATGTCATTCTGACCACTGTTGTTTTTTTAAGAAATTCTTCACTTATCTCATACCATTATTGTATGTAGATGGCATACTGATTGCAAGGTCCAACATGAATGAGATCGAGAATCTCAAGGCACAATTGTCTTATGAGTTTTCCATAAAGAATCTGGGTGTACCTAAATAGATTCTTGGCATACGAATCAGTTGGGGTAAAGTAAACAGAAAGCTGATACTCTTCAAGGCAAAGTATGTTGACAATAAGAATATCACTACCGAGTTTGTTTTCACAATGGGAGTACAGCTATTTGTTGGGTCTCTTGGTTGCAAAAAATTATGTTTATCTCCATTACGAAGGCAGAATATGTAGTAGCCATGGAAGCATGCAAGGAATTGATATGATTTGAGGGTTTTTTAAAGAAGCTAGATAAGAAATAAGACAAATAAAAGTTGTTCAGTGGCAATCAAAATGCAATACATTTGATATAGAACTCGACATCATGAAAATTTGGATCAAAAAACTACTGTAACCTATTATCTCCATCACAAAGGCAGAATATGTAGTAGTCATGAAAGCATGCAAGGAATTGATATGATTGGAGAGTTTTTTAAAGAAGCTAGATAAAAAATAAGACAAATAAGAGTTGTTCAGTGGCAGTCAAAATGCAATACATTTGATATAGAACTCGACATCATGAAAATTTGGATCAAAGAATTACTGTAACCTATAAGGAATCTGGAATGTTTGGTTAAGTAGTTGTTTAAAAGGGAGTTCTAACATTGGAATCGCCGCATGTAAAAATACGATGCCTAATATATATTTCAAGTCGATTAAAAAATATCTAATCCAAAATCAATCCACCCAGCTTATTTTTTCATGTAATTCACATAACTCAATTTATTTATTTATATAAACTGCGTGAATTGGTGCAAATTGATAAATTAAAATAGATTAACAGATTATTTGCACACACTTAATGCGTGTTCTCATGATTGGTACGACAACTACTTGTATATGGGATGTGCACAATATTGTATTGGCAGATTCATACTTGTATGAAACAATAGTTTGTTTGCTTATTATGGTAATTGATAGTAAATTTTTTTTATCGTTTAGTCAAATTATTATATTTTTCGGTTCGTCTTGAAGGCAAAACGAATTAAAAATATTTTTTTTATCAAAATATGAAAAAAAAATACAAAGATAAAAGTAAGTCAATAAAAAAGTCCAACTCACACACTTTTAAAAACATTTGCATAAAAACATAAAAAAATTGCTTTAAGATATAATAATAATTTCGGTTAGAATTTAGGGCAAAACAAAAGGCAATTCTAAATTTAAACCGTTACAAGTCGCAACTTCACAAGCGGAACAAATTGAAACTCTAGAAGCATTGCAGCAACAAATCAATAGCGGAAAAAGAATTTAAAGAATCATAATGTATCTACAAATTAAATTAGTTGACTGTCTACTCTGAAAATTACTTTTAGAACCGTAAATCAAGATGATCATCTGGGTATGGGTTCCTTTCAGAAACCCCCATATTCCTTTCTGGGCCAGGCCAACCCCTAATAAATCCATTACAAAAATGTATTAAAAAACCCATTTTGAAAAAGAAAAAGCTGTATTTAGAAATGAAGGATGTATGCATGAGCTGAGACTGAGAAAGATGAGTAGTAGGAGAAGATTTCTTATAGGTTGTTGAATGATTCTCTATTTCTCTTATATTGCATCATTGTGTACACCCCTAATTACATCATCGATAGAAATCACCTTTAGTCCTTATTTGAGATATTTAAAAATTTTTACTTTTTAAAAAAAATAGTGAAAGAAAAAAAGTTATAAGAATGCTTAGGATAATATGAAAAAGTAGATCTTATTTTGGCGCTGTTGGAATAATGTGACTCTTTTTTTTTCAAATGTTTGACTAAATGACCAAAATGCCCCTCAACCATTATTCTATTGTTTGATCAGTTGGTCAATATGCTTATGTTGGTTTCATGCATAGATTCACCATCCCAACGGTTCAGCAGCAACCTTAACCATTCCAATAGAAAAATGCACCATAGCCATCGGTGAGAACCACCAAATCGGATTGTAGAAGAAGATGCAGAAGTAAAATGAAACGTTATTCAAAAATGTTTTATCTTTGTTAGCAGTAATTAAGCAATGATTGTCGTCGCCAGGAGATCGTCGGGACATCGAGGCTTGCTGATGTAGAGACTGGTGATGTCATCATTTTTGTTCTCCACTTCGCTAGAGGTTTTCAATGGAGGCCAAAGTCGTTGGTAGCGGCACGAGTTCTACAAGTGCAAGGTCTGGTTTTCAACTGTTACATTTGCATTGAAGAGAGCAATAAACAAGGACAAATTTTTCATGTTATTCAAATGATAGTTGGGCTCAGAAAGACGAGTAATTATTAGGTGCAGGAAGTGGTATAGCCACCTTTTGATCTAAATTACACATTTGTGTAGGTCTCACACACATTTATATGGGGCTCATTCAAATGTGTGATTCAAATCAAAAAGTGGCAATGCCACCTCAGGCACCCAATAATTTTTTCATAAAGACAGATTTTATTGGTGATAGGGTTCAAAAAGATGGGCTTTATTAACAAGCCTTATTGCTCGGCCAGGTCACTTTTTTTTAAAGCCTCAAATGCTATGCAGAACACTGAAGTCAAATGGGCTTGGTTTAAAGCCATTTTTAGAAGAAAAACAAAATTGGTAGGAATATATATAGTTCTGCACATTCATTGGATACATATTCGGAAACACATTTCTCACATGGGGTGAATTTTACACAATCGTAGAACCCACTCCATGTGAGAAAAGTGTCTAATTCTTTATCCGAATCTATGCACCTAATATTTTTCATATGTAAAAGTTATTTGGCTAATGTCGTAGGAGTAATACTTTGATAATGAAGTCAAGAGCCAAATGTTTGGTGAGAGCCAATTGTCCAAATGGATAAAATTTTAATAAGCCAAAATCACATCTCTTTTTTGTCAAGATATGATCTATCTACAAAAATTCATCGAACCTCACCTTCCACGCCCCTATAAAATATCAATTCTCTTATGGTTGTCATGCCATGGTTGATGTCATTAGCCACCATCTTGTTAATTCGAATTAAACACGGTATTTTCTAGTATTTAATTAGTACACATTTAATCAAACTTAGCTAAATGTTACTTTTAATCCGTGCTTATAACAATACAACATGAGACCATCTTTCATTGGTTTGATGAACACTAAGGACATTGGTTAATGATTGTTGGTATGGGAGCTAATGTTCAAAGAGCAAGTCATTGGTTTGTTGAACACTAAGGACATTGGTTAATGATTGTTGGTATGGGAGCTAATGTTCAAAGAGCAAGTACTGTTTCTTGGGAATGATGAACCACGTACAAGGACAAAATAGAAAATATAAGAGTAAATTACACTGGCATTCTTTCTGATTTTTGTCAAAAACAAAAATCTCTCATGTAGTTTTTGAAATGTTACTAATCTCCCCTCAGGTTAAATTTTTGCATCAAATTAATCTAACCGTTAAATTTTTGCTCTGCTGTGCCTTGTTTGATATATTTTTTTAATAAATTTTTATGATCTAATCCATTTATTACGTAAAACTCGTCGAGTTTGTTTAAAATATAAAATCTCAGATTCATCTGATACCTGTAACTAAGTAATTGAGTATCATTTGTTTAACAATATTTTTAAAATTATAATTTTTATTTATTTATTTATAAAACAATATTAGGAGATCTTATTCAATCATTTTGCTACAGATATCGTATGAATCTGAATTTTCGCATACTAAACAAATTCAAAGAGTTCTACGTAATAAACGGATTGGATCATAAAAATTTGTTCGAAAAATACGCCAAACAAGGCAAAGCTGAACGAAAATTTAACGATTGAACTAATTTGATGTAAAAATTAAACATGATAGGAGATTAGTGACATTTTAAAAACCACAGATGTAGTTTCTATTTTTGTCAGAGACCAGGGGAGGTCAGTGTAATTTATCCAAAATATAATCAAAGTGTTTGGTAGTGTTTTCCTTCCATTTTCAAATTCTAGTTTAAAAAAAAGTAAGCAAAGGTGTTTGGCAATTTATCAATTTACTTGTAATTATTGACTGGCAATTTATCAATTTACATGTAATTATTGACAAAATCATCGCATCTTTTAACTCGTGTTCAAAATTTAAATTCATAATCTATGAGTTCTTTTAAACATTTACAAATTTTTATTATAAGTTAAAATCACGTTTTCTTCAAGTAAAATAATAGATAAGGAACTGATTTCAACTCAAGTGATTTTTGCATTCCACTGAACTTTCTCCCAGACTGCTTCATTTTTTTTCCTTAACATCTTCCAATGATCTTCCAAAAAAAAAAAAAAACACCTCTTCCAATGATCACTTATTTAGTCTTTGGGAAACACCCGCATGCCGACCACATCCTCTCCTTTAATAATATAAGCATGCATTATTATTTATAAAAGAAAAAAATAAATAAAATAATAACCAGTTGATTGCATATCATCAAGCAGGTATAGCTAGATGGCTATTCCCAAATTCCCCACTTAGGAAATAATTTTGCTGACAAAGTTAGTGTGTGAACATGCATATGATATTTTGATATATATATATATATATATATAATATTTTCACTCATTTTTTTACTCTAAAAATTATATTTTATTCTACATTAAAAAGTGTGTCCTATGAAATTTTAATAGTAAAGACAAATTTAAGAGTGTATTTGTACAGAGAGGAGTTGAGAAAATAAATCAATTCCCTATATTGTATATGTAAAATAAAGCTAAATGGTAATTAGAGATTAGTTCAATAGATAGGGGTAAAGAAAAAGAGAAAGTTCTGATAAAAAAAAAAAGAAAAGAAAGGTAATATATATAATTTAAAATATAGTAACTACAAAATAATTACAAAATCAATTTATGTATCAAAAAAATTCTAATCCCCACATTTTGAGTGGTGAATGGTATATATCTTTTACCAATAAGAGTGTAAAATCTTTTTATTTTTGAATAGAAAAATGCAACAATTACATCGTAAAAAATTATAATTTTTCTGACCAAGTGAGTGTGTGAACATGTATAATATATATATATATGAAAATAATATTTTTACTCCTTTTTTATAAATACACTCTAAAATTTATATTTTAATGTGCATTAAAAAGTGTGTTCTGTATAATTTTAAATAGTAAAGACTCTTTTGGAAGTACTTTCGTATAAAAGAGGAGTGAGATTATCAATTCCCTTATATGGCCATGTTTAGAGTTAAGAATATGAGGTTCGAATTAAACTAATAGTTCAAAGTATATTTTTATTATATTTTTTATTAAATTTGAATTTATATTTATTTTCGAATGAGACTCTAAATCCCATATATGATGAATAATTAATTCTAGGGGGGGTGGGTTTGAGATATTTAGTCCTAGAATTAAAATGAGTAAGGGATTAAGTGTGAAAGATAATTTTGCCCTTTAATTTTACTTTATCAATATTTTTAAGTTTTTTTATTTTTAGTTATAACTAACTTTGATATCTTTATTTGTATTTTCTTAAATATTTTGATATTGTTGTTAGTTAATTTTTAAATTTTTAATTTTTTGTTGCATTATTTACTTTTTAAATTTTAATTTATACTTTTGTTGTTACTTTTATTTTTTATTTTTGGCTCTAGGATTATCTCTTTTTTCTTTTTCACTTTTTGTTCATTTTTAAATTTTTAAAATTTTTGAACTTATTTAAATTTTTTAATTTTAATTTTAATTTTATTTGATAACATTTCAATTGTGTTTACTCAATACATATATCCCATTAAATAAATAGATACAAAGAATTAAATTAAATTTTTAGAAACAAGTACTTATCTCATGAAATAAACAGATACAAGACTAAATTAAAGTGAAAATATCTAATTCAAAGTATTTAATATTTCAAGACAATTAACTCCGAGACTGTTATTTATGTTAACCCATTTCCTAACTCTAAACACGGCGTATGTGCATTAGATTTAGTTCAATAGATAGAGATAAAAGAAAAGACAAAGTTAATATATATATATATATATATATATATATATATATAAAATTTTAAAATATAATAATTACAAAATAATTAAAAAATCAGTTTATGTACTAAAAATATTCTAACCATCACCTATTGAGTGATGAATAGCATACATCTTTTAGCAATAAGAGCATATAAATACTTGTTATTTTTTAATAGAAAAATGCAACAATCAAATATAAAAATTTACTATAATTGTTCTTAAAAAATTCTTAAAGATAAGAGTATATTTATCCATCGGGTTAACATTTTGCCAACTTTTGGCCTTGCTTGGCTTAAGTTGTGAGATTTTTTCTTATTTTTGTCTTTTTCTATTTTTTTAATCTTTTAATTAAAGTTTTTTATTTGTTCAAGTCGTCTTGATAAAAAGAACCAAAATCGTAAAAAATTTTAATCAACAAATTTTTAAAAAAAAGATCATATATAGACAAAAATAAGCACTATATATTTGGTTTATTAACTTATTTTGATTTTTTTTATTTTTTTAAATTGTCTTATATTTTAATTTAAAAAATTAGTTTTATAGCTCTCTTCAATGAAAAGTGTTAAAAAATTTATAATAATTTAAATAAAAAAAGTCTCACTAAAAACGAATTATTAGGTTCAGTTCCACTCTTCTTCCTATTTTATTTTTTTGTCTTTGGCCATTCATGTGTGTGCTGGTCTATATATATTATAATTTTTTTGAGTACAACAGAAAAAAATAATAAAGAGAATCTACTCTCTAAAATACAAAATGTGCTCATGATATTGTTCCAAATCAATAGTTTAATAGAATCACGTGGGAATCACACAAAACAAGTGATTCCTCCTATTCAGTACCCAGATTAGCCAAATAATTTGTACTTTGATTTACTCAGCAGAATATGTGCTTGATGGTTGATAAAGATTTGTGCATTAAAAATCTTGCGTCTTCAACTACGACTCTGTAAGAAAAGGTTTATGGTGCGCCTTCTATAAATAGATAAACAACATTTAAAGAATTCGTCTCTATCTCCACATTCGGCATTCTTTTCCCATAGGCTATAGTTAGTCCTCTGTAGATAACACATAGCCCAGCTTCAATATTGAAGTGTGTTTTCAGCTTAATTTTCATAGAACTCAAGAACTCATTTTTCTCCGGTGTCGCAAAAGACCCCTCCAAAACCTATTGTACCTGTGCTAATTCTTCAACAATCTTCAGTATTCAATTTTAACTTTTTTGTTAGAAGACAAAACCATTGAATTAGAAATAATTTAATGACAATATCAACAAGATTTGATTTAAAAGCCTTTTAAATTTTAAAAGTATAAGCTTTAATATTTTTGATACTCACAATCACATTGACATCTTTATTTTCAAAACTTTTAATATTTCTACTTTTTCAAATCTGCAAAAGGTAACCGCAAAAAGTTGCCCCACTTTGCATGTGTGCTATATAATAAATTAATTAGAAACTGTGGGCATATGTGGGAATGGTTTTCAGCGGCAGTTTTTTCACCCTTCAATCTGTGGTCCGGAAATTAAGCTCTCTTTTGTATTTTTTAAAAAGTCATTAATTTTTTTATTTATATATTTTTTTTAAAAAACTTATACATATCCTAAATATGTTAATTTGTTTGAGTAAAGAAACTATAATATTCTCAATTAAAAAAAATTAATTTTACTCACAAAAAGAAAATCATACTAATATTTCAAATACTATATAACTTAAAAGTAAAAAAATAAACACATATTAGACATTTTTTTCTTTTCTTTCTAAAATAGTAAATTTAAACATTCTAAACAAAATCTAAGCTGGAACAAGATAGATACTCCCAGAAATACACTCCTCCAGCCACTCTTAACATTTTAGCCATTGAATAATAGGTTTGACATAAAATATACTCCTTTAAATTCATCATCCAACGGCTAAAATGTTAGAAGTGATTAAGGAGAGTGCCTGCAGACTTACTCCAGAGAAAAAACTTTTAGTTTAAGAGTGCATTGGTATAATATGCTTACTATCACTCATTGAATAATAAACAATTGGTAAAATAATGAGAAAAAATAACAATCACATCTTAAAACTTAAAAATCAAAGTAATAATAATTGATCACAATTAGTAATAATAATTGATCACAATTAATATACTCTTGTATTTTCACCCACTGTTTGATGAGCGGTCGTAGACGGTGGCTTGCAAGGTCGTAAGATGGTGTTTGGTTTTGTTAAAATTAGTAACTTATATATTATAGTTTGTAGCACAAGTTATTAATATTTTGTAAAAATTGTAACTTGTAACTAAAATGAACAAAGTGTACAGAATAAAAAAAATCTCTTATATCGTATTTTAGTGCCAGCAATATTAATGTAGATTAAGCTGATAAATTATTTACAAGCGGGATTTCTGGCTTTAATCAAACCTAATTATTGCAAAGCTTAGCGTATTTTAAACATAAAAACACAAACAGGATGGTACAAGGCAAACTTTTTTTTTTTTTTGAACAGAAAAAACAAAGTAAGAACGGTAAAGCAAGAATTGGTATAGCAATTAAGAATTTAGAGGAAAGCTTCGTCGTTTCTTCCATGGATAGTGATCATGCAAAACTCCAGAGGCTTTAAGGGCCATAAAAATTGTATTAAACATAGGATTAGATCCCTTAATTCTATCTTGAGGGAGATTAACGGTGATAATTAAGTGCGTTAAAGAAGACTATTCGCACATTGGAGCATTGGTGGAAGATGCTAAACCCATCACTCGGAACTTCACAAATTTCATATGTTGTCACACTATGCGAGAGAGAGCAACGAAATTGCAAATGCACTTGCTTATTTGGCGTTAATGGCCAACATAAATTCTTTTATTAGGTTAAACTACAACGGATTTGCGTCATCTTAGCACCATCAAGAAGTGTTAAACAAGATTTTGGTGTCTCTCTTAGTATGAGAATCTCTTTGTGCATTTCTAGTCATAATATTGTACGGTTGACAGATGCTTGAGATATATTAATTTGTATGTATAAAATTCTAAAAATAATACATGAAATTTTATTATAAAAAAATAATTTTAAAAATAATTTATGATTGTTGTGTAGCTATTGAAAGTATTAGTCTCAATATTTACAGTCTAATTATTAAGATAAATTACACTGACTATCTCTAAAAATTTTGACAAAAATAAAAATATTTTTTATATTTTTTAAAATATCACTGGCCTCTCAAGTCAGTGATTTTGCCTTAACACCGTTAACCAAAATTATAAATTTACATTTTTAACCCT
>JAULJZ010150524.1:0-10003 GCA_032270985.1 Heliamphora pulchella | reverse complement strand
ATTCAACCAATAACAAAGTTATTCTTGAAGGTCAAAAACATGAAAATGTTTATACATTTACTCTCAATGATCTTTCTCAGAAAGACACCAAGTGCTTAGCCGCCTTGAGTGACAATAGTTGGTTATGGTATAGAAGACTTGGACATGCAAACATGAACTTGATTTTCAAACTTTTAAAAAAAGAATTAGTGATTGGGTTACCCAAATCAAATTTGAAAAAGACAAAATGTGTAATCCATGTCAACAAGGTAAACAAATTAGAAGTTCTTTTCATTTTAAAAATGGGATTTCAACTTTTAGGCCATTACAACCATTGTATATGGACTTGTTTGGTTCAACAAGGATTTTAAGCCTTGGAGGCAAGAGATATTCCTTTGTTATTGTTGATGACTTCACTAGATACACTCGGGTGCTATTCTTAACGTATAAGGATGAAGCCTTTGCCTCTTTTACAAAACTGTCTCGGAGAGTTCAAAATGAAAAAGGTTATCAAATCACAAGTATCCGAAGTGATAATGGAAGAGAATTTGAAAACAAAGATTTTGAAAAGTTTTGTGATGGAAATTGTATTAATTATAATTTATCTGCTCCTAGAACCCCTCAACAAAATGGAGTTGTTGAGAGAAAGAATAGGACATTAGAAGAAATGGCTAGGACCATACTCTGTGAAAATAATCTACCACGATACTTTTGGGCCGAGACTGTCAATACCGCTTGTTTTATCATAAACAGAGCTATGATAAGAGCTTCTACCAAGAAAATCTCATATGAGCAATGGAATGAAAGAAAAATCTAACATCAGTTATTTTCGCGCTTTTGGGTGCAAATGTTTTCTTTTAAACAACAACAAAGAACTTTCAGGCAAGTTCGACACAAAATCTGATGAAGGTATTTTTCTAGGATATTTTATATCTAGTAAAGCGAATAGAGTATTCAACAAATGGACCCTAGTTGTTGAAAAATCTATACATGTTGTTTTTTATGAAGCTAACCTTAATTCTTCAAAGGATTTTTTGTGAAGATAACCTATTGGATATAAAAAAAGGTGTTGAAGATATCTTTATCAAAGAAAAGAAAGAGCTAAATCAAGAGGAAGTATCAAATTCCTAATAAATTGCAGTCCAACAAATTGCTGAAATTGCACATCCAAAAAACTCTGATTTACCAAAAGAGTGGAGGTTCATGGTCACCCAAAATATCTTATCATTGGTGATTCATTGCAAGGTATCAAAACTCGTTTATCTCTACACAATGTTTGTGGTAATTTAGCATTCCTTTCCTTGACTAGACCAAAATATTTTGAGAAAGCCGAACATAATGAATTTTGGATCTTAGCTATGTAAGAAGAGCTAAATCAACTTGAAAGAAACAAAGTTTAGACTTTAGTCCCAAGACCTAAGGTACATTCCATCATCGGTACAAAATGAGTTTTTAAAAATAAAATGGATGAAAATAGAATAGTTCTTAGGAACAAAGCTTGATTGGTAGCCCAAGGTTACAATCAAGAAAAAGGCATCGATTTTGATGAGACTTTTACTCTTATGGCTAGGCTTGAAGCCATTAGGATATTACTTGCTTTTGCATGCTTTAAAATTTTCAAACTCTATCAAATGGATGTCAAAAGTGCCTTTTTAAATGGTTTCATCTCAGAGGAAGTTTTTGTGAAACAACCTCCTAATTTTGAAAATCTAGATTTTCCAACTCATTTTACAAACTTACCAAAGCTCTCTATGGTTTAAAAAAGCACCTAGAGCTTGGTATGAAAGACTAAGCAAATTCTTAATTGAAAATGAGTTTTCGAGAGAAAAAATTGATACTACTCCTTTTATCAAGTCTTAAGAAAATAATATGCTAGTTGTACAAATTTATGTAGATGATATAATTTTTGCTGCAACTAACGAATCTCTTTGTAAAGACTTTGCTAAGTGTATGCAGGGAGAATTCAAGATGAGCATGATGGGTGAGCTCAACTATTTCTTCGAACTCCAAATTAAACAAACTCAAGAAAAAATCTACATCAATCAAGCTAAATGCACGAGGAACATATTGAAGAGGTTCAACATGCTAAAGGCAAAACCTATGGGAACTCTAATGTGTCCTACAACGAAGCTTGATAAGGATGAAGATGGCATAGCAGTAGATGAAAAGCGTTATAGAGGTATGATTCGATCTCTCTTGCATTTCACTATTAGTCGTCTGGTTATTCTGTTTAGTGTATGCACGTGTGCTAAATTTTAGTCGAATCCTAAAGAATCACAAGTGACCGCAGTTAAGTGCATCTTTAGATACCTTTTAGGTATACAAAACATAGGATTATTTTATCCTAGAGGAATAACCTTTGAGTTATTTGGCTATTCGAATGTTGATTTTGCCGGAAGAAAAGTAGATAGAAAAATCACAAGTGGTACTTGTCAATTCGTAGTCCACTCACTAATCTCTTGGTTTAGCAAGAAGCAAAACTCAGTGGCCTTGTCTACAGCCGAGGCTGAGTATATTGCAGCTGGAAGTTGTTGTGCACAAGTTCTGTGGTTGAAACAATAATTAGAGGACTATGATTTTCACTTAGATCATATCCCTATTAAATGTGATAATACTAGTGCAATCAATATATCCATACAACACTCACGAACCAAGCATGTAGAGATTAGACATCACTTTATAAGTGATCATGTGCAAAAAGAAAACATTGAACTTGAATTTATAGGTTCAGATTACTAATTAGCGGATATTTTCACATAACTCTTAAATGAAGAAAGAATATGTTATATAAGAAGAGAACTTAGTATACAATGTTCTCCAATTTCATGATTTATATGCCATACTAACCATTCTTTTCATTACATTTCAAAGCATTTAATATTCTCTCTTGAATGTGAAAATGTGTCGACATCACTTGAAAAGGTGTCGACACAAATGTGTGTAGTGTTGACATAAAACGGTATAGAAGTGGCACTGTGTGAAAAGTGTCGACCCCTTTCTATTCAGTGTCGACACCATCGTAGTTCCTTGACTCTTGGTAAATTTGTGTCGACACAAATCTGAATTGTGTCAACCTATATAGCCGAATGTGTCGACACCATCTGAAAATGTGTCGACACCAATTTCATGTTTCGATACCAACACTTGATACGAATCGTGTCGACACCAAAAATAATTTGTGTCGACACAAATCGTTAAGTCTATATATAGACATGTCGGTCCCACGAACAGTCACACCATTCCCTCTCTCTCTCTATAAACTGTTCATCTCCCGCTCTTTTCTCTCTCAAATCCTGTGTCGACTCACCATCTTCTTCCTCAATCTAAACTCAAATCCTTCACAATGCCACCAAAATTGATGGGAAAAGGAGCAAAGAGAATCGGAGAAGGAACATCCTCAAGCTATAGATCGTCGAAACAGAAGAAGACGACCTCCAAGATGGCGACAGCAACGGCAACGGCAACAGTACCAGAAAATGTAGCCTCTTCTGCGGTAATCTCTTTCAAAACCCCTAAGATTCGCCAACTCTATTTTTCTTCCTTTGCAAATCGAAAAATAGTGCCCAGTCAGTCTATAGACTTTAATTTCTTTGACTCAATTGAAATGAGATTCAATGATCTATTTTTAGGCCTTGGGAGGGAAAGGCTTCTCCAAATCAAAGAACCGCACTATCCCACACTTGTCAAATCCTTTTACGCACACTTTCACATCTCACTTATTCTGACCACCACCATTACCACTTGGGTAAATGGTGTAGATATTGTTTTGACCCCCTCTTCCTCGAATGAGATTCTGGACATTCCTCCTGGAGATATTTGTGTTACCATAGCCAGAAACCTATTGAGGTTGAAGACTTCTCTTTTTCTGAATTTGTCAAAAATATTTTTTAAAATGACAACATTGACCCCACCAAGCCTTTAAAGGCCAACAATCTCAAGCCTGAGATGCATCTTTTGCATCACATGGTCAACCACATTTTCCTACCCCATATGGGAAAATTTGGTGATGTCACATACATGCACATTTTCATAATGTGGTGCATTCTCGAACAACAAAACCTTAATTTAGGATTTTTCTTCATTTCACACATGTTGCATTTCCACATTAAATCCAATTTCTCCCTACCACATGCCATGTACTTGACCAAAGTTTTTTGCCATTTTGGCAGGAACTTATTTGAGGAAAAGGTGGTACCCTTTTCTAAACACGACCTATATGGCAGTTTCACATTTAAACATACGTAAATTACACATGTTGATGGTGTGTGGACCACATCCCGTCGTGGTACCCCTTTCTCTGCCAGAACTCCTCCCCCTGCACCTCGAAATAATTCCTCCATCTCCATTGATCTTGATTCTCCTCCCTCTCATGCAGTTGACACTCCTGGTCAATCCTTTGTTCCTCCTCCTCCTACCGTTACTTCTATTCCATCTGCTCCACCTGCATCCTCTTCTACTCCAATCCATGTTGACCTGTGTAAGGTCGTGTCCTTGATCAACTCCCTATCCTCCAAAGTAACTCTTTTTCAAGCAAAAGTTGATTAAGATTTCTTTGATCTCAATCACACTGTCTCCACCCTTTCTGAGAAAGTCAAAAATCTTGATAAGACCAACCGGAGTCTCCGGAGAGACGTAGAAAATGCCACTGATGCCGGGAGAGCCCTTTGTAAAACAATGGATGAAAACATTATATCCGTTATCAATTGCAATAAGGCAATCCTCCATCAAGTGCGCAAGGAGTATGATCAAGGCATTATCACTGGGGTGCATGCCAACTCCTAGAAGGTGGAAGAACATCTCAAATGGATTCAAGAAGCTTGGGCTAAACAGTTCTAGCCCAAAGAGACAAAAGAAGACAAGGTCGTGCGACTGAAAAAGGAAACCGGCCTAGCAATGGCAGCACGCTATGAAGCCATGGCCGCCGCCGAAGCAAAGGACGAACGAGCACGTGCAGCAAAAGAACGGGCCTCAGCAACCAAGGACAAAGCCAAAGCAAAGAAGGAATTCAAGCGCTTCATGGACAACCAATACCCCCAATTTTTTTTGAAGATTACAAAAGTGAAGAAAGAAAGATGAGAGAAAAAATAGGTAAGTGAGTGAAGGGGAGTGTCAGAGAAGGAGTAAAAGTTTCAAAACATTTCTTTATGTTTTTGTTTTTAAGGTGAAGATATAAAGTTTTAAACATATATTTTTTTGTGGTTTGGTTGCATAGTTTGAATGTTAGAATGGCTTGGATGTTTATCATACATTTTAAATTTATGTATGGATGTTTAAAATTTTTTTGCTTAAATGAATGCCTATGCTCTTACTGTGTTTGATTATATCTTGCCTATGAATGTTGATGTATGGTTTGGCAATGAACGCTCATATATGCTTTTGCATGGTTCTTAATCATTATTTGCAAATCATTTTCGAAATATGTGTTATCATGATTGATTGAATGCCTAACTTTATAATTATATATATTGTTTAAGACACATTGATAAGGGGATATCCCTTATTGAAAATTTTTTAAATATTTTCTACAAAATGTTAATATGGTTGTAATCATCAAAAAAGGAGAGATTGTTAGCCTAATGGCTTTTTAATTTTGATTTTGATAATTTTTATAATTTATTTTCTAAAATTAAATGGATTTAAATGGATAATATTTTATATTTTCAAAATGAAAGTGTTAACACATTTTGAACAATTAAGTTAACACCTTAGCCAAAAAAAACGACTTAACTCTCAAAAGGATTAAAACACTCACATATTCCTAAATGAGAATATTTTGTGTTGAAACAAATTGAAAAGTAAGTCAAACACTTTTAAGGTAAAGCATACTTAAATCTCATCAAGTGTGTCAACACCCATTGATCAAATGGATTTACACCCTAACATTTGTATGAAGTTGATTTTCAGGTATCAAAACGTTAGTGTCGACACAAACAAGTTCTGTGTCAACACAAAAGAGCCAAAGCTCTCATGACACAAAAAGAGTCGACACAAATCAGTTTTGTTTCGACACAAAAGTGATTCTCGCTTTTGGTATCCGGAAGTTTGGGTTGACATAAATAGAAATTGTGTCAACACTAAACAACCGAGGCCACCTGCAGATTTTGAGGTGTCGACACTAACTAAGGATGAGCCGACACAAAAGTCCCAAGGCTGCCTGCAAAATTTAGTGTCGACGCCAAAGAAGACATGAGTCGACACAAAGTACCTCATCTCAGATTTAGAAGTACATTTGAGTCGACACCAACTAAAGATGAGTCGACACAAAAGGACCGAGGCTTCCTATAGAAATTCGTGTCGACACCAAAGGCAAGTTGAGTCGATACAAAGTGGTTCCTCCGGATGCTAAAGTTTCAAACGAGTCGACACTATGATGTTAGTAAGGTAGAGTGCAAAATTGTGTCAACCCCTCAATATATTTGTATCGATCCAACCACTTAAGGGACCCTGCCCTAGACATTTTGCGTCGACACCAAAGGCATTTGTGTCGACACCTGCGACGAAAATTCAAACTCGAGATAGATCTCAACGGCTGGATTTTTGGCATTTATTGCTCTCGCCTACCTCCAACGGTCATGAATGCATAAGAGCTTATATAAAAAGTAACTTCTCAGCATTTACTCCAACTAGAGACTTAAATTTACTGTTCTTTTGCTTGAATCAATCTCAGAAATCTCAAGCTCTCATTTATTGTTGAATCTCCCGCTCTTGTTCATCATCTCTCTTTACCTTCTCATTTATTGTAAATTTTTTCTATAAAGAAACTGAGTGATTCTCATTAATTACTCTTCATTTATTGTAATCAAGGGTAAGTCACCATTTATCCTTTGAGTGAGTGAGAAAAACTCATCAAAAAAGAATTCAAGAGAGATTAGAAGAAAACAGATGCTTATTTTCATAGGATCTTCTTGAAGCTATTAGGCTTGTGAATGTTCCCATAAACATTCAGCTCATTCAAGCGAAATTTTGAAGATTGTAAAGGCTTGGAATACGCCCGTGAAGTATTCTATATAGTGGAAATACTCAAGAGAGAACTTGAGTGGACGTAGGCTAAGATAAAGCAGAACCACTCTAAATCCTTGGCGTCCGGTTCTATCTCTCTATCCCTCATCTTTTAATATTTTCATTGCTTCAATATTTACTTAATTTGCTTTATTTGATTGCAATATTAAAAGGGTTTTGAAAAAGATTTTTGTTGTTAATTATTTTTTAAAGACCTAAATCACCCCCTCCTCTTGGGTTGCCTTGTTCTAACAGAAGTATTTTAGGAATCGAGGTAAAAGTTCCTAACTACCTTGGTAATTTTTTCTTATAGGCTTAACTTATGCAGGTAATAAGTGTCAATGTATATGAGAATGGTTTCAACTTTTAAGAAATAACGAAGCGTGGTAAAAGTCTATGAGAGGTGTTATGTTCCCAGACCTTACTTTAGGCTCACAGTGTTTTAACCCCTCTCTTTTTCTCTCTGTAGAAAGGTATGCTCATTCATTATGACCCCAGAGAACACCGAACTGATTCGGAAGTCCATATACATGTTTATTTTCACTTTAAAGGACATTAAGGTACGCTCTTGCTTGGCATTTTTCTACATTCTTACCTAACTCTGCAATTCACTAATTAATGTTGTTTCTTTTCCTCATTGTTGCAGTTTTTATCATTGTTGTTTTTGTTTTGTGTTAACCCTCTTTGCATGATTGCAGAGTATAGGCTCTGATATTTTGGGATTTACAGATGGTGAAGCTACAAGATGGAATTTAGAATTGCTTATAGAGTCTCTCAGCAGGCTGTTGTGAAATGATGGAGAGTTGGATGTTGGGTCATTTTCTCAAGCAGCACTGATTGACTTATAACCATGCAGTTATGTGTGTTTTCTATTTCAAAGTACAGAAGTTCTAGAGTGACTCCTGATCAACCTTCTATTTTGGTTATGATGAAGAGAAGTTTGTGCTGAGCCACCTATCAAATTGTGGTATATGCTAGGAAAATCAAATCTTAGTAGTATTCTTGAATGTTTTGAAGTGGTGACGAGTTCATTTTAATATGTTCAATGATAATATCAAAGATATCTTATCATTTAGATGAACATTTGAAATACGTTTAATATTTTATTTGAAAGATATTTATTCAGATTCGGTATTTTGTGGATAATGTTATGGTTTGAATATTTTTGTTGAATAGAATTGATGATAGTTTATTTGTTGAAATTTTTTGTCCGAAATAGGTATTCAAAAAATTTAAAAGTTTTTGCCGACGATACGTTTTGGTCGCCAAAACACCTTTGCCGACCAAATGGACTTGTTGGCGAAAGGTATTGAAAAAGTTTTAAACTTTTTGCCGACGACACTATTTGGTCGACAATAACACCTTTGCTGACTAAATAGTTTTGTCGGCAAAGGTCCCTTCACTTTTGCCAACTAAATAATTGGTCGCCAATACCTCTTTTTTACTGGCCAAATTATTTGAGCGACTAATCAAGTTTATCAGCAAAAGTATGTATTGCCGACTAAAATATGGTCGGCAAAACTCTGGTATCATTGGCGACCAACCTGATTTTGGTCGTCAAAAGTCTTTACCGACCAGCCTTTGCCGACGACAAGGGTGGCAAAAAAATTTGGTCGGCAAAAGGTTTTGGCGAGCAAAAAATAACTTCTGCCGACTAAATATTTCGTTGCCAAAAGTGTATTTTCTTGTTGTGGAGATAGTATTTTTACAGTTTTTACTTGATCTTCTCAAAAGCAAAAATATTGCACGTGGGGCAATATGATAGATTTTTTCGTTACTTTGTTCAAGGACTAGCAAAGTGTAAGTTGGGGGTGTGATCGGTACATAAAATGCCGATCCTATTTCGTAAAATACACTATGTTAAGCCTCTAAAATATGTTTAATAAATTATTTTGTAGTGTTTTTATCAACAGCATTATCGGAAGTAGCTTAGAGGAGAAAATGGTGTAAAACAGGACAAAACGAAGAAGAGGGATAAAATGGGGATTTGTATAAAAGTTGTGTCGGACAGACAAATCCAGCGTCCGGACGGATTTGGCTCAGTAAGAATTGTGTCCGGACGAAAAAGTTTATGTGATAATTACGGCTTGATGGACATCCGGATAAAACATTGGCAGAAAAAATTGCATCCGGGCGGGAGCTATCAGCATTCGAATGAATCATAAAAGTGTCCGGAAGGAATGTCGAGCGTTCGGAAGGAATGTTAAGTTAAGGGTATTATTGTACTTTTAGTATTTTGTTGATCGTATTATAAATAACAAGGAATAGGGTGGAAACCCTAAGCTTTGTGCTTTCATTCATTGTTCTTCTCATTCTCTCTCTTCCTCCTTTTCTCTTTCACACTTTTCAATAATTCTAACTGTTGGCCTAACAAAGCTTCAATAACAAGTTTTGATGATAATAAACCTATGTATCTAATTGTGCAAATTGAGATTGTTTACAGGACATACATGCTTAGCACAATCCAAAATACAAAGTGGAAGACATGACGCTTAAATTCAAATCAAGTTCTTTGGTGACAAGTTTTTTTGTGAAACAAAAAGCAAGGAATCGAGATATTGAAAACTTGAAGAATATTTTGTAATATTAGGATTCTTATACATTCACCTTATCTCTTGAATTTTACTTTGAAACTTATAGGAATCCTAAAAAGTCATAAAATAACATTTTCAAATCAAACAGTGATCAAAACTATTTTGGAAACATAAAATTCTGATTTTTCACATGTCCTGTCGACTAATGTATTATGCCCAATCGACCAAACCATCTACCAAAAATACATTTTCAGATCTACAACAGTTCAGTCAACCGAATCTTGGAGTTCAGTCGACCGAAGTGAAGTTCAGTCGACCGAATGAGTCTCTTCAGTCCACCGAACAGGCTTAAATTCGAAATCTTTTAAAAACGGGTAGTTTGACACTTCTATATTTAGCCCAACGGCTAGTTTGATTTTGGAGCCTATAAATAGAGGTCTTGTGCTATTGTTTCATTCACTCAATCCTCTCAACTATTCTCTCATTCTACT
>JAULJZ010150523.1:0-30702 GCA_032270985.1 Heliamphora pulchella | reverse complement strand
TTTGTTTTTTTTTTAACGAGAGATTACCAATGGGGGGGGGGGTTTGTGCGGCGGTGGGGGGGGGTTTGGCATGTGGTGCTTTGTTTTTTAACGAGAGATTACCAATGTCAGACACTTCACACTTGCACTTCTACTCTTCATTTATTCTAGGAAAACTTTCGTTGTTCATCTTTGCCAGTAGTTGTACCAACCTGGTACTTGGAGAAACATTTCAAGAATATTTGCTTCTATGAAAATGTGGTTTTTGTTTGAATTATATTTCTTTTACAATGAGTCAGTAATGAGGTTCATGTTTTGTTTGTGAAAAGTTCTGATGCTTAATTAGTTTTCTAAAGAACTGACTGCGATTTCATTTCTGTTATGACTAATTTAGAAACTTATCAGGAATTTTGACACTTCAAACAAGCTTCCCTCAAATTCATACACTTTAAACAAGCTTCCCCACAGTTCTCTGTTTTTTAATAAGAGAGATACAGTGGGTTGTCCTAAAGAGGCATGTGAGGGTTGAGAAGAGAGAATTCAAGCTAGTTTGAGAAGAACTATTGGATACTAAAAACAAGCATAACATATGATTTGTGTATATGTATATATGATATGTGGGTGGAGAGAGAGAGAGAGAGAGAGAGAGAGAGAGATGTTATGAAAATTTAATGATATATAAAGGGCCTAGTGGTAAGGTCCTTTTAGGCGGTTCATTAGGTTCTGAGTTCAAGCCTCCCCCCTATCCAGGTCTCTGGCCTTCTTCATACCAAAAAAATATATATAAAGGGTATTTTTGTATTAAAAAGATAATTTACTCTTGATGTGCTTGTGAAGTACAATTCCCGTTAATTGGAGTAAAAAGTAATGGTAATCATAGGGAGTTATGTGATCATTTTTAAACATTGAGGAGTAATCTGTACATAGCCTATACTAGGGTAAAGTAAAATTTGCCCTAAAACTAAATGCTATTGCAAAATCTGAAATGCCCTCTCCAACTTCACAATGCATTCCTCTCGTACCATTTCTTATCTTCTCCTACATGACCGTTGAATTCTACACCTTTAATTTTCTTTTCTTCTAAAGGTATCTTTTGTGTTAATTCCTCTATTTGACCCATAATTACCATTTCATGTATTTCTCCACCACCACTTTGGGTTCATAGACACTAATCATGGTAATTAGGTTTTCTCTAACTACAGGCTATCATTTTTGTATAGTAAATTTCATCCAGAACCTATACTTCTTAATTCCATTCTGGTTTCTGTTCCAGTTTTTAACTTTTTGACTGAAATGTACCAATGCTAAACATTGATGTTTTGATTCCTTTTTATATTTGTAATTGTGTTTTGAGTCCTAATTAACATGAAGAACATAAGGATCTTTCTTCTTTCCTTTTTGGGGTTCCTCAATTTTTTTTAAAAGTAGTAAAAGTTAATTCTGTTTGGAATAGTTGAAATCAAGCTGCGTAACAAGAGTAAATTATATGTATAAGCATTTATTGAACAAGAAACGATAGTACTAATAAAAAATGACAAAAAGAGAAAAGTGAAAGAATATGGCCAATAAAAAGTATTAGAAAAAATGGAAATAAAAAAACTGTAAAAGATTTCACGACCAGTTCATTGTTACTGAGGAAAAGAGTTAGGCTCTATTAAAGAGTAGATGGATTAAGTGAATTGGAAATAGTGATTTTTTATTTTATAGATCTTTTTGAATTATCTGTATTCAAAGTGGATTTTTATTTAATTCGAGAGATGCTGCTTTCTGTGGCATTTAGTTCCTAGTCAGATGCTGTTGGGCTTACTACCTGAGGTTTCTTTTGCTTCTTTAATTCTTAGTGTAATCCGTTTGAAGCAAGGTTCTAAAATCGGTCATTTTTCAAAGTGTCGATTCGGTTACGAACAAAATATCATTAATATGAAAATTCAAAGGCTTATTGGCCGTACCGGTCTATAGGTAGTGTATTAGTGTTGGGAACTGTTACCCGACAGCTCACTCGAAGACAAAACTCTGTCAAATTGTTTTTCTCATTTTCTTCCATTTTCGACTCTTTCACGAGATATTTTTCCCATTTGGTTGTTTCACAATGTCGATTGTTATGATATTTGTATCATTACACAACAAATATTAGTTTTCGTTTAATTTATTATCATAAGTTATTTATTTTAGGAGTATTTCTAATAACACCATTTTTAGGTTTTCTTATTGTACAAATGTATCATTTTTTTTGGTCTTAAAAGCAACATAAAATTCAGTATTAGTTTACAAAACACATTTTAGGTGCCAAAATGTTGATTAAAAGTCATTACAAACATTTTATTTTTTTATAAGGTTATAACATGCTTATCAATGAGTTTTATGACATATTCCAGTGATTGAAAAAGTTAATGAGTGCCGTTTTCGGTTCCCGTTACATATCCGATATTCCCATTACACATTGACCGATATTCCCATTACACATTGACCGATGCTGCTTCATACCCATTATGCTAGCCAATAACGTGATTTAAAACCCTAGTTTGAAGATTCAAAAACCCACTTACATAGTGTAATTTTTTCCCAAAGCAATACCTTTGTTAAAAAAATAAATAATGTAATGATCCAAGTTGACTACTGATTTACTAACTTGAATAAAGAGTCTAACAACATAACGAAGAACTTCAAGATCAAATTACTAGTAGTAACATACAGGTTTTTATGTATACAAGATTAATTTTTCATCTTCCACTGATATGAGATGGAGTATCACAATATTTCCCATTCAAAGTCACGACATTCTCATCGCATTGTCTAGGTTTTTTTTCTTGGTTGGCATTGTGGATAATATCACAATAGCAGACACAGAGCAATTCGTTAGGTTGTGAATGGTATACTATGCCGGGGTATCTACCTCTTTTCAGAGCATCTAAGTGCTCTATTCACACTGTGCCCTCCATGGAGCATCTAATACTCTATTCACACTGCGTGGAGACCTCCATGGGAACATGTTGACTTTGATAACATGCTTAACATTAAACTTGGTTGGGCTTTGCTTATGTAGTTCAGTGCCAATGCAAGGGAAATATTCCATTGAACTTATATTGAATACAGGTTATGTTTTTTTCTATTTCCTGATCTTTACTTTGGTCCAGGGGATCTTTGGTCGGGTTTTGAGGGTGGTCTAATCAAGATTTGGCCTTGGGAGTCCATAGAAAATTCTCTGTCTTTAACAGTGGAAGAAAGGCACATGGCTGCACTAATAGTGGAGAGGTCATATATTGACCTTAGGAGCCAAGTCACTGTGAATGGTGTCTCTAATATTTTCACTTCAAATGTTAAATATATGTGGTCTGATCATTCCAGAGCCAAAGTGTGGAGTGCTGGGTATCTTTCATTTGCATTGTGGTAAGTCTTCCTTCTCAATAATTTCCAGTTCATGTTTGATTGTAAATAATTGTTGCATTAGCTGTTTAGTTTCTTGGAAATTAGAATTCGTCTAGGAATTTCTACAAAGATTTAAATGATGTTTTATTCATTTGAATTATTTCATACCAGTAGGAATTGTTCGTTGGTTCTGAACGGCTATAACCAAAGAAGATATGAATTCCAACCTGGCTTTATTGAGGGTTGAACTGTAAATATATAGGACCACCTTGCTTGTATTCAGGACTATCATTATTATTGCAGTACTCAGTAATACTAATAGTATTTCTACTGTTGTCTTCAGTTATTGACCCTATGACTAGTTTTTGCCTGGTAACATTTGTGAGAACATCGAGTTTAGGAATGCGTCTTAAAATCATGGAATATGATTGTTTGGTTTCAAAACCAGTGTGAGACCTTTTTAAAAGTGCCATCAATTTATTTCGGTGCAATTTTATATTTATTGATTGCATTGCATGATGATGAATTTGGTGCATGTTGACATAAAAGTTAGGGTAAATGACACTGGCCTCCCTTGAGGTTTACAAATATTTTAGGGATCTCTCCTATGGCTATTGAAAATTGGAAACAACACTGCACTCCCTTGTTAGATATTAGTCTGTTAATCGGGAGGAGGAAGGTATGATATTACATCCGTACTCATTTCTTTTACTGAAGATATTTTATGTTAAATAATAAAAATATGTTAAAAGACTATGTTGCCCTTTTTATTTACCAAGGGAATGTAAGTGATGTGTCTTGTAGTTATAGGTGAAACGCCGGTTGAAGTATGTAAAACCATCACCAGGCTTCTGGTTGAGTGAGCACACAGAATGGTTTTGGTCTCATTTTGAGTAGGGAAAGGTGAGGTGAAAAGTAGAAACACATTTGTTGAAAACGACAAACGGGGCTTGTGTATGTGTCCACAACGGAAGGAACTTGCAGATATTGAAGATAATGAAGGTGGCTTTTGAAGTCCAGAGTTCGAAGGAGCTCTCATTTCAGCAATACAAGAATGAAAAAAATGAAGCTGAATCATTGGTAACTCAGTCGGGTATTTGTGATTTTTGTGCGTTTTTCTTCTCTTGTCCACGATCCTGGGATTTTTGTGCTTGATTTTAGGGCTTTTGCAGGTTTTTGCATACTTCTCTTGTCCACAATTCTGGACTATGTTAAAAAACTATTTTTTTTCCTGGTTTTTGCAATTTGTGTGCATGATTTTCTTTTCATACATTCATATTTTTTGTTACGCTCCAAACTCCGGGTTACGTGAAATACCCACAAACAACCATATAAAATACCAAACCCGATATTTACTCACAGATCAAAACATACATGCATTTAATATATCCGCCCCAAAGGCTTACATTACACGGTTCCAACACCGAAAAACATGTTATAAGCATACATGATCAAAACAAAAAAAGAGCAAAAAGGAAGACTACAGATCTTCTGCCTCTTCGGCAACCCCGACTCAACCTGCACGATCGGTACCTGAAAAACATTTCAAATCTCACACCGTGAGCTAAAGTTCAGCAGAAACTAGACAAACATGAAATGTAAGCTAAACATGCTTCGAAAACGACGTGCAGCTTTCGACTCACACAAGCCATAAAAACGGTTTTATATTTGAATTCATACGAGTCTCAGAGGAAAAACATTTCGAAAACGGTTTTATATAAGGACTTACCAGAGCCTCAAGGAAAACAGTTTTGAAAACGATTTTGTATCACGATTCATCAGAGCCTGGAAAATAAGTTGATATATATATACACAATACTTTTCCAGCAAAGATAGACTCCTACGAGCCAAGACTCCCACGAGCCTCTCATGCAGCACAGAGACATATAAACCGACTCTCACAAGCTTCAATAACAGTTCTACCACATAGATGAAGATCTGTACTCACGGGATAAAACTGTATGCCACGGTATAAAACCGTATAACTCGGGATAAAACCGCATACCACGGGATAAAATCGTCTCAACACATGCCTATATAAAACCAAAGCTTTAAATGCACAAAGACCCCATAAGATCATGTATCCATCCTACTACATGCATGAATAAACCAGAGTTTATAAGTACAAAAGTACGTATAATCACTACGTTTCACATAACGACGCCACGCCACCCGTCACGACTCCACAAGCCACACACACGACATAAACAACAAACTTACAGAACACAACCCAACCAAAGGCCAATGCTAAACCTCTCACAAAACGGTTCTCACCAAAACCCCATCTTAGAAAGAACATCGGACCCAACACGTCTCGCACCCAACGATGCACCAACCATCACGCACGCAACCGTGCTCTAACACCCCGCATGAAATGACCAACACCCCGCTTCGTGACTTTAGTCGGCAGGACCCCATAATCCAATCAACTGAAAAACCACTAGAGGAGAGCGGTCGATTGAGCCCTATAACCCGATCGACTGAAAGACCATCACACGACCATCAAAACCACCAAAACACCACACCAGGACTTCAGTCGACTGGACCCCCATCTAGGCGACCCAAAGAGGTTATTGGAATTTCGCAGAATTTCCCCAAAATACAGGTCAGTCAACTGAACACCCTCACTGACGATCCAGTCGATTGAACTGCCCAGTTTAGTCAACTGACCCTTGGCAGAAACTGATTTCGAGCTATGGTTTTAGGCACTAAAACCCCAAAACGAAGCCTTCAAACTCCCTTTCGACACCCTCAGACGTACACAAGCTCAAGACTAACATCAAAACCTCGAAAGAAACACTTAAAACCCGATTTCATCAAACCGAAAATGACTAAAAACGGTTTTGAATCCAAAACCCAACGTTTGAAACATAAACCAATTTTCATGCATTTAGAAACGGTAAAAACACACGTGTTTATACGTAGCACTCTTATAAGACATGAGAGTTTAGGATCTTATCTCGTTGAGTCAAAAACTCGACGCCTCGATCCACGTGCAAAATCGAATTTTACCGAAATGAAATTCTGTCCGGATGGATGCGTAGCCTACCGTGCCAATAATAAGGATCAGCTGTTGGATCGTCGAAAATCGAGTCCCGGGCCCCCGAAAAGTTAGAGAGAAGGTAGAGAGAAAAAGAAAAAACTTAACTGAGAAGTTTTGAAAATATCTAACGCGAGATATTTATAGGCCACGAAAATATATATATATATATAAATTTTTTTTTTAAATTCGCGCCACAGCGCCCAACGGTCCCGGGAACTAACCCCGTATGTAACTTTAAACCCGAACATACATATAAACACATGAACATGCTGAAACGAAAACGGCAAACACGCGTCGAAAAATGCCGAAAAAGAAAACGGGTTAGGGTCTCGCAACTTTACCCCCTTAAAGGAATTTCGTCCCTGAAATTCAGCACAGGGTCAAAAGGACACAACTCCGTCGATCGCAATCGACACAAGCATGAGAGATGGTCAGCCAAACCATTCCTAGGATATAGTCAAATAAGGTCAAGCATTCTAAACAACGGCTAACTATCTCCAAGACACGGGATTTACAACCCACCCTAACCTTACATCCTCACCAACCGCTGTCTCAACACAGCACACCACCCACGGAATCCATCACCAACTCCCCAAACAGCGAAATATAAAACACTAGCCCAAAAGCTGCATATTCAGACAGTACCTCTGCTCACTGGAGAAATATCTATATCACCAGGCACGACCGGTGCCCTGGAAGAACTGGGAGCTGTAAGTACATACGCTCGGCCCTGTGTCATTCTATTCTGTTCGCCATAACCCGGCACTGTCGGCTGCCGTACCGACTGAACTGAAGTACCCCCACCTGTCACCCGAGAAGTCTGAACTGCAGGATACTGCTGTCGATGCTGCACAAATGAACCCTCTGGTGTGCCTACCGTGCTCAGCGTACTCTCTCTCTAGGGACAATTCCTGTGGATATGCCCATTTTGGCCACATCTAAAACAAATCGGCGACTCCCTCCCCTGTGACTGATCCGGTACGAGACTCTGGAACTGCCTCAACCGTGGATCCCGTTACTACCTCGGCTGCGAGCAATCTGGCACACGATGCCCCGGCTGTCCACACCGATAGCATCTAACCTCCCTCTGCTCTGGCCTCCCCTACGAAGCCACCGATGGTGCTGATGCAGAGAACTGCTAATGGATGAAAACTAAGGCCAGAGGACTTCTGCCTCTTGCCGGAACGCCCACCTGTCTGTGCCTCTGTCCCACTCTGTGGTGTCCTGACCTCCCTGGAAACTCGAATCTCAGTCAAAGTGTTTCAATCCTTGCTGCTGCCTCCACCAGCTACGTAAAAACACGTATTCCCATGCCGGCCACTCTCTCTCTGATTGCGGGCCTCAAACCCCGCTCAAACCTCCTCGATCGCAGCTCGTGTGTCGCCACCGACTCCGGTGCAAAACGAGACAAGCTAGTAATCCTGGCCTCGTACTGCATAACACCCATCGCTTCTTGGGTGAGAGCATAGAACTCTTCCCTGTACAAGTCTCTCGATGATGCTGGAAAGTACTTCTCCAGAAATACCCCTGTGAAAGCTGCCCAGGTGCCATCTACATTATTTCTAGTAAATTTCCACCACTTGTGAGCATCACCCTTCAGCTGAAACGTGGAAAAAAAAACCCGCAATTCGTCCTCAACTATCTGCAGCGTGTCAAGGATCCGAGTCATCAGCTCCAACCACTTTATAGCCACTGTGAGATCAGGATCCCCAGTAAAGGTAGGAGGATCCATATGCCTGAACTCTCGCATTGCCACCGTAGCCCTTGACTCAGACACTCTCTCTCTCCCTTTAGCGGTCTCACCTCTAGCGACCTTAACCAGTTGCTCGATAGAGCCTACCAGCACACGCAGCAGCTTAGTCGCGTCCATCGGTCCTTGGGGAGCATTTGCATCCCCAGCATCAGGGATAGGCACGTCCCCTTGGCCAAAACCATGGCCACGGTCTCGACCACAGCCCCGCCCTCTCCTCGCAGACATCACATCTATATGAAAGAAACACAGAACATAAGATATAACACATTGCATAAACATAAGCACTAACCACATAAGCATGCGAACACGTAGTCACATAAGTTCATGCTAAACAAACTCCACATACTGAGGAGAACCGACAAGAGTGACGCGTCAATTTGGCTAACCTACTCAGATTTCATGTTAGAAATCACGTCAGCTAAACGCGTTTCTAGCTTGGCTCCCAAGTTTGTTAATCCAAACGCCTAAAGGCAAGATTAATCAATCCTAAAATTCAACCCCCATGCTCACGTATATACAATATTCACACATACCCAGCATGCTAGCATGTTCATGTTATTAAGACATCTACACACATGAATCAAGCACACACAATCAACCTCACACGGTGATGCACCCTCTCCCACGGCTCTTAGGTATTCAAACCCAGAGCTCTGATACCATTTTGTCACGCCCCAAACTCTGGGTCATGTGAAACACCCACAAACAACCATATAAAATATCCAACCCGATATTTACTCATAGATCAAAACATACATGCATTTAATATATCCGCTCCAAAGGCATACATTACACGGTTCTAACACTGGAAAACATGTTATAAGCATACATGATCAAAACAAAAAAAAGAGCAAAAAGGAAGACTACAGATCTTCTGCCTCTCCGGCAACCCCAACTCAACCTACACGACCAGTACTTGAAAAACATTTTAAATCTCACACCGTGAGACAAAGTTCAGCAGAAACTAGACAAACATGAAATTTAAGCTAAACATGCTAGGAAAACGATGTGCAGTTTTTGACTCGCACGAGCCATTAAAACGGTTTTATATCTGAATTCATACGAGTCTCAGAGGAAAAACATTTTGAAAACGATTTTATATAAGTACTCACCAAAGTCTCAAGGAAAACAGTTTTGAAAACGGTTTTGTATCACGACTTATCAGAGCTTAGAAAATAAGTTGATACACACACACACACACACACACACAATGCTTTACCAGCAAAGATAGACCTCTACGAGTCAAGACTCCCACGAGCCCCTCATGCAACACAAAGACATAAACCGACTCTCACAAGCCTTAATAACAGTTCTACCACATAGATGAAGATCTATACTCAAACATACATTCTCACGGGATAAAACCGTATACCACCGGATAACACCGCATACTACAAGATAAAATCGCATACCACGGAATAAAATCGTTTCAACACATGCTTATATAAAATCAAGCTTTAAATGCACTAAGACCCCATAACATCACATATCCATCTTACTACATGTATGAATAAACCAGAGTTTATAAGTACAAAAGCACGTATAACCACTACGTTTCACACAACGACGCCACGCCACCCGTCACGACTCGACAAGCCACACACCCGACACAAACAACAAACTTACAGAACACGACTCAACCAAAGGCCAACGCTAAACCTCTCACAAAATGGTTCTCGCCAAAACCCCATCTTAGAAAGAACATCGAACCCAACACGTCCCGCACCCAACAATGCACCAACCACCATGCACGCAACCGTGCTCTAACACCTCGCATGAAATGACCAACACCTCGCTTCGTGACTTTAGTCGGCAGGACCCCATAATCCAATCAACTGAAAAACCACTAGAGGAGAGCAGTCGATTGAGCCCCATAACCTGATCGACTGAAAGGCCATCACACGACCATCAAAACCACCAAAACACCCCACCAGGACCTCAGTCGACTGGACCCCCATCCAGGCGACCCAAAGAGGTTACTGGAATTTCGCAAAATTCTCCCAAAACACAGGTCAGTCGACTGGATCCTCAGTCCAGTCGACTGAACACCCTCACTGACGATCCAGTCGACTGGACTGCCCAGTTCAGTTGACTGACCCTTGGCGGAAACTGATTCCGAGCTACGGTTTCAGCCACCAAAACCCCAAAACGAAGCATTCAAACTCCCTTTCGACACCTTCGGATGTACACAAGCCCAAGACTAACTCCAAAACCTTGAAAGAAACACTTGCAACCTGATTTCATTCAACCGAAAACGACTAAAAATGGTTTTGAACCCAAAACCCAACGTTTGAAACATAAACCGATTTTCATGCATTTAGAAATGGTAAAAACACACGCGTTTACACATAGTACCCTTATAAGACATGAGAGTTTAGGATCCTGCCTCGTTGAGTCAAGAACTCGACGCCTCGATCCACGTGCAAAATCAAATTTCGCCCGGAATAAAATTCTGTTCGGATGAATGCGTAGCACACCGTGCCAATAACAAGGATCAGCTGTTGGATAGTCGAAAATCGAGTCCTGGGCCCCCGAGAAGTTAGAGAGAAAACAGAGAGAAAAAGGAAAAACTTAGTTGAGAAGTTTTGAAAATATTTTTTGAAAATATCTAATGCGAGATATTTATAGGCCACGAAAATATATATATATATATATATATTTTATTTTAAAAATTCGCACCACAACGCCCAACGGCCCCGGGAATCACGCATGCAACTCTAAACCCGAACATGCATATAAACACATATGAACATGCTGAAACGAAAACGGCATACACGTGTCGAAAAACGCTGAAAAAGAAAACGAGTCAGGGTCTCACATTCTTAAACTATGAAAATTAGGGCTTTGAGTATGCTTTTTGAAAAATTAGCGCTTTTATTCTTCAAGGGAAAAGTTGTGGCTAACTAAGAAATTAGGGGCTGTATTTCTACAGAAAAATTAGGGGTTTTCTTTTCCTACTAAAAAATTAGAGTTTTTGACTTTTAATTGAAATTTGGGACTTTTCTCCTTCTCACTTCAGCAAACAATTTCTTTTCTCAATTAGTGGCAAGGAATTGGTTGATTTTGATATGTTGTATACCATTTTTTGTTGTTTCAGATATGGCTGCAAGTACACTTAATTTACATCAATGTTCATTTTTGTCCAAAGTTAAGTTCTATTACATATTAGGAATATTGATTCAAAAACGTATTTGCCATCATTGTTCATTTACATTGTAATGTGGCTGGGTGAAAATGATTGTGGGGTCTGATATAGATGTCTGGAAAGGTTTTGATTGCATGTTAACACGTGTGGAAGATCTATATCTTAAAGTAGATGTTGTTGAAGAACTTCGTTGTCCTTCAGCACCTACTGGTTTTCCATCTAGCGAAATGTTCCATTAAGATAATGTTTGGCCATAACATAGAGGTAGGAATTCTGCAAATGTTGTAGATGCGTAGGATGGTGAGTATGATAGTAGGAAATATAAGTTGAAGATTCCAATAGTGATGATGTTGATGATTTTAGTGGACAAATGATAGTAGTGATGATGTTCGTGATCATTCATTGGGTGGAAATGCATGGGTTTTAAATATGTTCAATGATAGATTGTCTGATTACAAATCCGATGATGATGATGGTGATCCTAATACCACCTTTGATTATGATTGTGAGTTCACATTAAGGTTCTAAGCCTACCACCATGGATCCTGATAAATTTGATAAGGAATTCCATATAGATGACGAAGGAAAGGTAAACCTTGCTGTAGGTATGTTCTTTGGTGATGTGAACAAGTTAAGGGAAGTCTTGAAAGAGTACACGATTAAACAAGGGTGCAACATTATCCAGGAAAAAAATGAAAAATCTTAGGTAATTTGTCATTATGCTGCAATAGGGTGTAAGTGAAGAATACATTTTAAAGGGTATTTAACAGTCCAAGTTAACTACTGGCTTATTAACTTGAATAAAGAGCCTAACAATATGGCCCAAAATGCTTAATCTCACGTTATTAGTAGTAGCTCACAAGTTTTATTATATACCAGACTTAATTTTTATTTCTCACCAATATAGGATGGAGTACCACAATTTCACTCGCTCAATTATGCGACGCCCTTGTTGCGTGGGCCAAGTGTTTCCCCTAGCTGGGATGTTGACAACAGCCCATTAGTGGACACAGAGTAGCCCATTAGATATGTATACAACTTTGGAGCCTCTATCCCTCTTTGGAGTCTCTATTCCTCTATCCACACTACCACAGAACCTTTAATGGGATTAGGGTTGACTCTGATACTATTTATAACAGCCCAAGTTAACTACTAACCCAATAACTTGAATAAAGAGCTTAACAACGTGGCCCAAAATGCTTAAGTCTAAATTATTAATACTAGCCCACAAGTTTCATTATATACTAGGCTTAATTTCTATCTCCCATTGATGTGGGAAGGGGTACCACATGGTATCACTTATAAGATTAAGTCTTATAGTGGGGCGTACACATGTTTATCTTCTACTACCAGTGTTGAAGCAAATTCGACATGAATTGCACAAAATTTGGCTAATTCTTTAAGGGAAGTTCCAAAGATGTCTTTAGATGCCATACAAGTTGAAATGCAACAAAAACATGGTATTGATGCATCCTTGATTCAGTTATATAGGGCAAAGCGAAAAGGTTTGGAAAAGATTGAAGGGAATTATAGTATGTCTTACACTTTATTGCTTGGATATGCTGCTAAAGTAAAAGTAATCCTAGGAGTTTTCTCCGGATTCAGTGTGGCAGGTTAAACGTAGAATCTAACCCTTTGTTTGGAAGGCTATTCATTTCATTTGAAGCCGTTAAGTCACCAATTGTCCCAAAAGCTTAAGCTGTTAGGAAATGGGCCTAACATTGTATATCAAACTATCCAACAGAAGCTATGAGAAGTGGGTTCATTTTAGGTTGTAGGCTATTCATTGGGATGGATGGTTGTCACCTTATGGGCAATATAGGAGAGTTTTGTTGGCTGCCATAGCTTTGGATGGAAGTAATTGTTTGTTTCCGATTGTTGTGGCTGTGGACCCGTAGTTGAATGTAAAAATAGAAAATAGTTGGAGTTCTTCTCTTGATTACTTACACAATAATTGGAGCTAACTCACATCCGAGACGTTTGACATTCTTATTAGACATGCAAAAGGTATTTTATGATCTCTAGTACAAATGTTTTCTTGAGAAATTTTATTAACCATTAAATTATCAAATTGTTAATTGTTTCCCAATTTTTTAAAATTATTTTCTAGAGGCTTCCCATAGACGATGTTGTTGTCATTTTTTCAACGATTAAAGCAATATATCCTAGTTTGTTGCTGAAAAATTATTTTAGGCAAGTATGTAGGGTATGTAACAACCTTCAATTCTGTCAAGCTACAGAGAAGAAAATTAAGTGGTTGTCACACTTACTAGATCATAGTTAGTCAAGGCACGTGTTTGATGAAAGAGTGAAGAATGATCACATTACAAAATAACAAATAACTTGGCTGAATTGGGCGGAATCATTCAATAATTGGGTTGGCCTTTTTAGATACAAACCAAATTTGTCTATTCTTGAAGGGATTAGATCAAAATTGATGACTAGTATCCAATGAAGGCATGAAGGCGGTTCTTTGTGCAATGGTATAGTTGGATACCTGTAAAAAAGAGGTTGACCAAGGAACAGGTAGAAGCCAGAAAATGTTCTGTACTGTTTGCAGGGGGTGATGAATATAAAATTGTTGAGTTTAGTATAATTTCATATCAGGTAAATCTAGATTCTAGGAGATGCACACGTAAAGAATGGCAGATTTTAGGAATCACTTGGGAGGCATGCTCTTGCTGCCAATTACACATAGGAGAGCCAATCTTGAAGAATATTGTGACCTATATTTCAAAAAGGAAGCGCATTTAAGACCTCATGAAGGCATTATTCTTCCTATTTTAGACCAAAAGTTATGGAATCAGGTAGGTGGTGACCTTGTAGAGCCTTCCCACTTCGTCGATTGCGTGATAGGCCAAGAAAAAATAGGAGAGAAGCTGACGAGGCTGCTGCAGGTGCTAGTCAAAGTACGAGGTCACAAACACATTTTGGCATTGTTTTGATATGTACATTTGACCATTGTTTAGATATGTACATTGGGCCATAGTTTTTTGTGAAGTCCATTGGGCTATTATTTTGATATGTACATACTTTTAAGATTGGGACCTTTCGTTTTTGTTGGACATGGGCAGGACACGATGGGGCATCTGGTGTCTTTCTGAAGTACATATTTTGGTGGCTTTTGTGTTTTGCTTTCTGCTGAGCAGTTTCAAGGCTTTCTGTTGCCAGCTGCTGGTAATGTATTTGTAATCAACTTTTGTGGGCTTTTTGTTGGGCAGCTTCCGGACTTTTTGGTGGATGCTGCTGGCAATTTATATACTTTTTTGTTATCAACTATAGGGGACTTGCTGTTGGGCAACTTCAGGGCTTTTTGGTGGATGCTGCTGGCAATGTATTTTCTTTTGTCATCTACTTTTGCTATGTAGACAACTTGCCTAGCCATAGTTGGCTTTTGTGTTTATATATGGTGACAAAGCAAAAATCGAATGATTGAGTCTCGAGTCGGTGAATAGGCCAATTCAAAAATAACTTTGACTTTTAAAAATGAGTTTCAAATTCTTTCTAATCTCTTTTTTACTATTGTGCATTCTTTCAAGATAAAGAATCTATGCAAGCACACAAACAACCAACACAAGTAGAGAGACAAGAGATTTAATGTGGAAACAAAGGGTATATTCCCGGTATGAAAACCAAGACACCAATCCACAAAAATCCACTATGAATAAAAAAGGGTACAAGAGACAAGGAAGAGAGATTTACAATTATTACATTACATAGACCTAACTTCGTGGCTTGACTTAGCTCCCCGAGCTCTTTCTTGATTCCATAGCATCCATGTGCTCTTCGTCTCAATCTCCGTTGAACGACAACTCCGATTCAAATTGGCTAAGTGTGTGAGGGATGCAGTGAAGAGTGTATGGAAATATGTGGGTTTGAAAAATACACAACCTTAGGGATTAGGAACACTCTAGAACATAATTAAAATCACTTAGGCTGCTACAAAAGAGAGTATTAATGCAAGGATTAAATGGTGGCTCTTTGAAAACCCAAGCAGGCCTCTTAAATGCCCATCTACTCTCCTAATCCCGAATGGACGAAATAAGAGGAATTATATACCAAAAGGGGGTTGCATAGCCTGCATTATGATTGGTTTAGAAAATGAGTCTGAGCGCTCAAGTACTCTGCAAGCGCGCATTGATGCTCGAGCGTCGAGTGAGCGCTCTTCGAGCACATTGAAACGTGCCAAGAAGCACTCAAGTACTCTTTGAGCACTTTGACAAAGAGCTTAAGCACTGAGCGGGCACTTTGTGAGTGACACAAACTGGAAATCTAGGGAAGGATGGGTGCTTGAGCGCCTAACGAGCGCTCGTCTCTTGGAAAGGGGTTAGCCAAGCGCCTAGCGAGCGCTCTAAGAGTGCTTGACACTGGAATCCCTAGGAAGGCGCTCAAGCGCTCTGTGAGCGCTTGAATGGTGTCGCTTGCTATTTTGTGCGAAAAGGCTCAGATCTTGAAATGCAACTAAAGATGAATGAACTACTACATCAAAACTCTAGTACAAGTGCACTAGGAGGGTCATATACCTTGGTTAATGGAACATAGTCTTGCACGGCATGTCGATGCTGAGTTTTGAACCAAATTGGGTGGAGATACTAAAAAAGAACCCAACTCTACAAGAAAAAACAAGTCAATTATAGACTCCTGCGTTTTGACATAATTTGAAAATAGCCAAGTATCCTAACATATGGCACGTAAACTGAATTTATGATTTCTAATATAATAAAGTAGCATTCATTTAGTATTGATGCTAAATTGCCACTAGATCGAAGTGAGTCTCTATTCATTCCATTACTGCATACGTGTACAAAATATAGGTTTTTGTCTGTTGCAGGCAACTACTACATATGGAGTACCAACTTAATAAGGTAGCTACAAAATTAAATTGAGCTCCAACTTATGTAACTATACCTGCCAAAGTCATTAACAAAGCTATAGTAGACCTTGCTAGACGTGCAACCACTAGCATCTTTAATAGTCCAACACTTTCTTCCATCACTTGGACTCTTGTAAAAATTCCTCCAAGAAGGGAACCCATGGTTTCCTCAATAGCATCTGATGCATTCTCACAGCGTGGTTGACTTAATTGGATAGGATGAGTTGATGGAGCTCGTAGCATTGTATTAAGAATAGTCCAGTTACACCACTCCCAAAAATTGTAAGCCCCAATTTAGCATACATAATAGCATTGCATATATATATATTTTTGGATTTTGAGAACCTTATTGCAACTCTTTGCTCGCACATGCAATTTTTTTTATATATATTTTTTATGTATCCTAGGTAGTTCTGGTTTCGGTTGCTTCCCACATTGCTTAAAGTGGACATTTTACTCCTACAACTCTTGCGTTTCAATTATATATATTCCCCAAAACAAAGAAACTAACTAATAAATTAGCTATGCATACCTTACTACACCTCTCAAAGTTGGACTTTTTCAAATACACTCGTTTCCTATTGCATATTCATGAACACTTCAATGGTTAAGAAGAATTTCCTTTAGTAGACCGTGTGAAGATAGGTGATGCGTATCATATCGTACAAAATATAAATATTTAAAATCTTAAATTTAACAACTATTCAGTGGAACAGTGATTAAGTCCAGGTATCGTTCCAACAGGGATTATAAAGCTAAATCACAATTTCCTATAACCTAAAAGTCAATCTGATTTTTCAATCAAAAAGTTGTTTGTTTGATTATTAAACTAAGAACAGAAAATAAATAAAACTGAAATTAAAGGTTTTGATTCGATGAAGAAGAAGATCTTAAGGTTTTGAATCCATCTTAGCCAAGTATTTTAGCTTAGTTAAGATTTCGTTACTTTCATATAGTTCAACTTAATTCGGTCCAGGCTACAAGCTTGACTTGGATAATCAAGAAAAATAATGCTTAGCCAAACCTGGCATAACCTATATGGATTGACACGAGTCGTCCGTGTAAGCCTGGCACGACTTGTCCTATCACAAGATAACTTATCTTACGTTTGGATTGAAACACGAAGTTGAAATAATTGCATGATCTCGCATTCACAATCACAGAAAGTAAAAGCAAAAACTGGAACAAAAGCTTTAAAGCTCGTTGATTAAAATTCAACGTCTAAAAATCATACAACAAAGTTGAAACTGTACTGAAAGAAATAAGAAATCAAAACTAAATCTAAATATCGACTAAGGTTTCATCTCACCCTAGTACGAAGAAGTTTAGCCGCTCATGCTACAGCTGTAATCCATGCAAAGTTTAAGAAGAATAAAAATTCTGGCCTCCGTTCCTGCCTTCTCGTCACTTCCCGAGTTCTAGCTGTCGCCTTTTTTTGCCTCTATGAACTCTAGAATCAAGCTTCTCAAATTTTGCCCCAAAGCTGCCCTTTTATAATGAAGCTGCGCCCTAGGGTTTTAAATTATTGCGCAGCCGATATACGTGCCTTGTCCGGACGCCCATCCAGACAGAATAATTTTGTGTAAAACCGTTCGGACGTCTATCCGGCCGAAATGTTTATCGGCTAAGAACTTCCGGACGCTTGTCCGGACACAAACTTTCTGTTTCAACTTATTCAGACGTTCCAATTCCATCCAGATGCAAATGTCCCAATTGTCCTCCTTTTGTCCTTTACTTCACTGTTTTATTCGTTTTAGCCTATTTTTCCATCTTCTTGCCTCTTTTGATGTCAACCCCAAAACATTTATAAAACACATTAGTTAACATAAATCCGAAGCTTAGCTAATGTAATTCGTAGGATATTATCGGCGCTTTTACGCACCGATCATACCCCCCAATTTATACTTTGCTAGTCCTCGAGCAAAGCAAAAGAAAAGAAAATGAAAGACTATAAAAGACTACACACATTTTCACGTGCATCTTGAAAAAATTAAATTAAAATTGTGAAATTTTTACCCCTAACAATCAATTTGCACAATTTTCAGTTACCTTCATCTTTACAAACAACTTCCCATAGACTTGGACTTAGTGTGTGTGAAGACTCAGCTACGTGTCTTGGCATCATGCTTTTGAATAATTGAAATTTGAACTTCTATCAAAACTATGTCTCGACTTCAATTCTTACTTGTTATCTACTCATAATTAAACGATCAGAAATAGGTTCATATAGGTGCACTCGTAGTATGGGGTAGGAATTATGTTATGCAAATGAAATATATTTTGCATACTTGAGACTCGAAAAACACTGAAATAAAGAATGCCACTTAATCTCGTGAACGGAATGCCAATTATTGAGAATATGTGATGAATGCTTCATTTGTCATTTCCTATCAATTATTTCCAAACATTAGACAATGTCATCCCTAGGATCAAATAAGACCTTTTTTTGGTTGTAGCCTTAGGTAGGAAAGATGTGTATTTAGGCTAGTGTTGAATATTTCTAATGTCCTGGAACAGGTCACTCGCTAAATACTACTCAATTTTTTTCCTTTTCTTCATTATTATGCACGTTCACCATTCCCAATATCAATTTTATCTTTGCACCACAAATGATTCTATATTTTTCCATTTTGTCCATTCATTGCTTTGTATCATTCTTTTGTCCCCTTTTCTCTTTTTCTTTTTTTTTTTCCGCATTTTCTCTTTTGTTTTTTGCCTTTTGATTGCAACTCTTACTTTACCAATGTAAGCGCCGACCTGTTCACATGACATTTTTGGATATAATAGGGGAATAAGAAAAGGCTTACATGTAAAGGCTCGGAGGGGGGGGGGGGCAATTACATAAAAGAGATGGACATACTCAAATATAAACACATGGCCTAAAAATCTTTTATGGGTCTGACATAGTCCTTTAAATGTTCCAAATTTTTAGATGAATTTCAAGTGAAGTTAATAATGGAAACATGGCCTAAAATCCTTTGCTGGGTCTGACACAGTCCTTTGAATGGTCCAAATTTTCAAATGAATTTCAAGTGAAGTTAATGATGGTGTTCTCAACTCTTGACTAAAATGAATGAATGATGAGATTATTGAACGATAAATGCAAATTTTACAAGAAAATGTAATGAGAGTATATCTATAAATATCCCTCAGAAAAGAAATATAGTCTCAAAAGCTCTCTAAGGGTAAGTCTCCATCTTTTTGTTTTTCAAGTTGCTCTCACTCTCAATTTTTCATTGTCATAGTTGAGTTGTAGAGTAGTAATTTAGGGTTAAAGGAGAAGAAAAGAGAGAGAAGAGCAGAGTATAATATTATTATGAGAAAATAATGAGGGCTTAATTATAACCTCTACTCCACATCAATATTTATATAAGAGATATCACGATAATTACAAAATGGTCCTAACAGACAAGTAATTATCTAACACTCCCCCAAGCTGGAGCGTAGACGTTGAACATGCCCAACTTGGAAAGAAGTCATCGAAAATTAGAATCTGACAACAATTTGGTAAGAATATCATCCAATTGATCCTTGGAGCGAATATAGGGAGTCACGATCTATTTTGTTAATAATAAATCACGAATAAAGTGACAGTTGGCTTTAATATGCTTAATCCGTTAGTAGAAAACTGGATTATTAGCAATAAAGATAGCGGCTTGATTATCACAAAACATCTCTATGGGCGTAGCTATTTGGATGCTAAAATCCTAAAGAAGGGAATGAACCCACAACATTTCAGAGGCGGTATGTGCTATAGCACGATACTCGGACTCCGCATTGAAACGACCAACCACATTCTGTTTTTTACTATGCCAAGTGATAAGATTACCACCAACAAAGGTATAATAACTAGATGTAGACCGCCGATCAAGCCGTTTCCAGCCCAATCAGCATCACTAAGGCTAATAACAGATAATGTATTAGATGAACGATATAGAAAGTCACGACTTGGAACATATTTCAAGTAACGGAGAATACGACAAATAGTATCAAAATGGGGTTAACAGGGAGCATGCATAAACTGTCTGATAATCCCAACAGCATATGTGATATTGGAACAAGTAACAATAAGATAAATTAACTTTTCAACAAGTCGGCGATACCGACTGACATCCAAAAAGAGATCACCCTGTTCAACATCAAGCTTAATAGTGGCCTCTATCGGGGTGTCAAGTGGTCATGTCCCGGGAAGACTTGTCTCAAAAAGAAGATCAAGGACATATTTTCGTTGAGAAAGATAAATACCTTGAGAAGAGCAAGCAACGTTAATGTCAAGAAAATAACGAAGAGAACCCAAATCCTTAGTATGAAAATTTTGCCTCCGTTTGAGAGTGACAATACCAATTGAGTCATCACCCGAAATGCTGATATCGTCAGCATACACAATCAATATAATAGTACCTGTAGATGAGCCATGATAAATAAAGATATAGTGATCAGATGTGGAGCGTTGAAAACCATGGGCAAGCATAACAGAACTAAAGTGATCAAACCCGGCACGGAGAGATTGCTTCAATCCATAAAGGGCCTTACGGAGGCAACCCACAAGATGGTCACTACCAGGAACTACATAACCAGATGGCTGCTCTATATACACTTCCTACTGAAGGTCACCATGTGGAAATGCATTCTTAATATCAAGTTGATACAAGGGCCAAGAACGATTAACGTCAATAGACAGGAGAATCCAAGCATAGTTAAGGCGAGCCATCGGAGAGAAAGTCTCTAGGTATTCAACCCCATATATCTGAATGTAGGCTTTGGCAACCAAACGTGCCTTAAGACGTTCTATAGAACTATCTGGAAGGTACTTCACTGTATAAATCCATCGACAACCCACCGCGTGCTTCGCAGGTGGAAGTGGAGTGATTTCCCAAGTTTGATTTTGATAAATAGCTCTTATTTCTTCATCTATAGTAAGTTTCCATCCAGACATCGACAAAGCCTGCTTGTAACTTGATGGAATAGAAATAGAGAATAAGGCAGTGGCAAAGGAATGAAGACAAGAGGACAAGCGATCATATGACACAAAATTTGCAATATGGTGCTGTGTACATGTACGTTTACCTCGACACAAAGCAATAGGTAGGTCAATATTATCAGAAGATGAAGTCAATGAGTCAGGAACCTTTGTTGAAGAAGATAAAGTGGCCGTGCCATAAGAGACAATAGGCCTATCTCAAGATTGCTGGTATACCTGCAAAGGAGGGTTAGAGAAGGATGTAGAAGGTACGGAGACCGGTAGAGGAAGAGTGGGAGAAGAGAAGGATTCTCCCTGACGATAACAGATGAGATCAGAAGAGAATTGTTGACCTGAAGGAGAAAAAAAAGGACCAGACTGAAAGAAAGTTACATTAGCACTCGCAAAATAGCAACGAGACTCGGGATGATAACAACGATAACCTTTTTGAGTACCAAAACCCAAGAAAGAGACGTTTTCGAGCTCGAGGGGATAACTTATCATGATCGGAATCAAGCACATGTACAAAGGTAGTGCACCCAAAATTACGAGGAATGAGAGAAAAGGTAGGAGAATTAGGGTACAACGTGGAAAAGGGAGATTTGTGATTAAGGACAGCATGCGACATGTGATTAATGAGGTAACATGCAGTAAGAACAGTATCACTCCAAAAATGTTTGGGTACTTGGGCATGAAATAATAAGGTATGAACAACATATAACAAATGGCGGTGCTTACGTTCAGCAACGCCGTTTTGTTGAGATGCATGTGCACAACTGGTATGATGAATAATACCACAATCAACACAAAAAGTAGTAATAGAAGACTGCATATATTTTAAAGTATTATCAGATCGAAGAATCTTACTATGCTTTCTAAATTGATTAAAAATTTTATTATAAAACGTGGAAAGAGCATAATGTAATTTAGATCGATGTCTCAACAAAAATAATCAGGTCATGAGTGCAGTCATCAACAAAAATAACAAAATAACAGTATCCATTAGTACTTAAAATACGAGATGGACCCCAAATGTCTGTATAGACGACAAGGGACTCAGACTGATGACCAGTACTACTACGAGGAAAAGAACTACAAAGATGTTTGTCTAACTGACAAGTTTCACAATAAAAAATAGACTCATGACTTAAACCAAGAATGGCTAACTTAAGTTTAGCCACAGACGAATAGCCTAAACGGAAGTGTCACTGAAGAGGAGAAACCATTGTACTCAAAGCAGATGAAGTGTGAGAATTAGAACTAAGAGCAGCATTAAGATAATAGATTCCATTCTTCTCATGCCTCAAACTAATCATCTTTTTGGTCTTGAAAGGCATAAGATGTAGGAAAGAAGATTAATGAGCAATGTAAAGTTTTAGTTAATTGATTGACGAAAAACAAATTAAAAGAAAAATGAGGCACATATAGACTAAAGGGTAAAGTGAAAGAAGGAGACGGATGGAGAACACCTTGACTGTGGACAGGTCGAGAGGAACTATCCGCTAAGACAATATGATGCTCAATAGAAGTCAAATTAGAGAAAAAAGAGGGATTACTAGACATATGAGAATTGGCAGTCTTAAAAAGCGGCTGTTTCCGTTACGTTATGGTTTCGGCGGCCTCCGTTACCTGTTACTCGTTACGACCGATTTTTTGGTATAAAAGAAATTTACAAGTGTAACGGCCATTACATCTTCCGTAACGGCCGTAATGGACCGATACGGCATTGTTATGGTTGTTACGGCATCGTTATGCCTGTTACGGCATCGTTATGCCTGTTACGGCTTGTGTAATAGGATTTTAGGTCGTGAATTTTCTGATTTCGTTTTTTTATGAACAGATTCCACGTTTTCTATTATTTTCAACCTAAAATTATTCATAGTAGTCCGACAAGCCAAATATTACTTGAGCGTTGTGAGGTTTGCCTCAAATCTCTTCAATTTCACAACAATCGACTAATTTTGCTCTTCGTTATTAATTTTTGACTTTTCAACATGTTCATTCTTCTTCTAGTTTTTATGAGTTCTTTAAGATTCATATTTGCTGAAAGTTAAATAACCTGTTTGATTCAAGATCCATATTTATTGATAATCTACCGTCTATGAATTCGAATTTTTAAAATGCTCAATAGTAGGTAGAAAATATGATGCTCAAGTATTTTGTTTTTTAAAAAATTGTTTAAAATCCATGCTTATTTACAACCTCTCTCCAAAAAATTAGATCTATACAAATTAAAGTTCAAACAATATAAGTTTTGAAATAATGAATTTAAAATTAAAATTTAATTAACAAATCAAATATTGTGCTTTAATATGTGCAATACTTTATAGTTATTAAAAATTTAGTGACATTTTAGTTGTGTATTATGAATTTATAATACACACATTCATTAATTACTACAAAAAAAATATTTAAACTGTTAATTTTAATTAGATTATATAGTAAAAAAATTAAGACATGTATTGAATCATGTTTAGAAAGTAAACAAAATTCATCAAAAATTTTGTTAAACTCCAATAAATATATTTATGGAATAAAAAGATGTAAATCAGTTATTTCTTATTAAGTTGTGCAAAAAATAAAAAAATTCCCGGTTCCGGGTACCGCTACCGTTACGGTACGACTGTTACACCCTGAAACTACGTCTCCGCTACCGTTACCGTTACGCTAACTGCTACCGCTATTTAAAACTATGAGAGCTGGTACCAGAGTTGAGAACCCAAGATGGAGGTGTAATGGCAACAAAGGTAATATTACCTGAATTGGCTGACGTGGCAGTGGAAGATGAAGGCAGGACAATGCGCAATGTCTGAACGAACTCACTAAGTGTAGCAGTAAGGGCATCATTAGAACCAGAAGGAAGCACCTGGTTAGAGGGCCCGGAAGACAACTGAGATGAGGTCGTAGAGGAGCTATTAGTGATTTGATGGACATAATTTGGTTTACCATAATTGGCCCAACAATGAGGCTCAGTATGATTAATACCATTACAGAAGTTACATTTCTTATCTCCACGGGAGCTACCACGACCACCACCGCGAGATACACCACGAGAGCCTCAATCCCCACAACCACCACGACTATGTCCTCAGAAATTATCACGGCCACCACTTTTGGTAACTAATGCAGAGGATTCGAAAACAAAAGGACTAGATGTAGCCGATGAGTGACCCAAGGAAGAACGCAATAAGCATAGGCATTAGCTGCTGCAGTAGGCAAGTTCTCGCTAGCAAGGATCTGATCTTTAAAATCACGAAGATCAGGATCCAACCCATATAGTAAAGAGACGATCATGAAGTCCTCCCAATGCCGCTTTTGTTGTAGGACATCAGTAGTGAAGGGACGATATTGTAACAATTGATCCAATTAACTCTTAAGCTAACTATAGTATTTAGATAGAGGTTTTTTAGATTGCTTGAGTGTGGAGATCTGTTCATATAGCTCATATACCCGTGAAACATTACTCAGGTTCGAAAATGAATCAGCAAGGGAGTCCCAAATTTATTTGGAAGTATTACAAAATTCCACTGTTATAGCAATATGGGGTTTTAAACTGTGCCACAACCATTCCATAATATTAGAATCGTTAGTCTCCCACGTAGAGAAATTAGGATCATGGTTGGTCGGAGGAGGATCCATGATGTATGTTAATCGTTGCTTGACTTTGAGAAAAATTTTAAATACATGCGTCCAGGCTAAATAATTAATACCATTTAGCCGTTTAGAGGTCACACATCTAGGAAAATCATTATCTTTAAGATTGATAGGTTTGTCATCAGCCATAGCAAAGTACACTGAGGCAACACAAACAAGAATCAATAACCAGATGTGATATAGATGGAAGCAATAGACCAAAGAAGAACAAACCGATAGTAGGCAGGCACAAAACAGTGACCCTAGTGCAAGAACAATCCAGAACAAACCAAAGAAGAACTAAGAACTCAACAGCCGCAACAAAAAGGGGGGTCGAGACCCTAGAAGTCGACGAAGCCAAGTACAAACATGATTGAAACCAGCGATTCACTTCGAATCCGAAGAAATAAGTCCCAAATCAAGTTTATGAGCACTGAAAAAGGCATCTGAGGTGAAAACAGAGCGCGTCGCGACCAACAATAGCCAAGTCAGCGCCTAAGGTTTGTGCCACCGACACTATGGAATTCGAATCCTTGTCAATGGAGGTTGAATCGAACAATGGATGTCCAAAGACAGGTATGGATGATTTCGGTACCCCTTGAAGAGATTTGAGCAACCAAAAAACATATCCAGAGCTGCAATCAACGAATCGCGATCTAGGGTTTGAAATTTTCGAAAATCATTTAATAATTCGAAAAACCCTTTAGATGACTTCAAAAAACTTCACAAAAATCACCATAAATCTCAAATGATGTCGTTTTGTCAATCGGAGAAGACGACAACAACATTGGTCCATACAAATGATGACGTTATGCTGATGTCATCCGTACGAGGTTGACGTCAGCCCTTCTAGTTTACCTTGAATCAAGTCTTAGATGTTTCCAGCGTGTTCTAGAGTGAGATCGGAAGGCTCTGATACCAAGTTGAGTTGTAAAGTAGCAATTAAGGATTAAAGGAGAATAGAAAAGAGAGAGAAGAGCAAAGTAGAATAATATTATGAGAAACTAATGAGGCTTAATTATAACATTTACGCCGCATCAATATTTATATAAGAGACACCATGATAATTACAAAACGGTTTTAACAGACATAAGTAATTATCTAAGAGTCATAAACATCAATTTGGTAGCCGAGTGTGCATTGCATAGATGCTTAGTGTACGAGTCCATGGTTCATTTTATGTAAAAATTTTAGCAACCTAAAATCACATTCCTTTACTTATTCGAGGTACAAGATTCACAGTTCCAAATTAAATTTCTCAAACCTTTTTTTAATTAACAGTGATTTTACCCCTAACTTAATTGACATTGTCCTCAATGGCATATAAAGAGAAAGAACAGAAGAACGGCAGAGACATAAAATAAGGGAGACGATCACCTTGGTTATAGAAAATACAATAAAGGATAAAAAGAACATTGTCCTCCAACTAAGAGCCGTGTGTACCTACAACTTGTTAGCAACCAAGAGACAACTCAATTATTATTATTATTATTATTTTTATTATTACGAAAAAAAAAGCTGGGTTTCCTCCCAGAAAAGCTAAGTTTAACGTCTTTAGCTAGATGTACCGTAACCTCAACCTTCTCTCGCTGCTGGAGGAGTATCATCCGGTCCTAATAATGTGGACTACACTGTAGCCGATGGTGGCTGCCACACATTGCTCAGTGGTGAGCCGCAAGTGACAAGAGGTGGTGTATAAGACAGAGGGTGCGGCGGCTCACATCCAACATTCCAATAAGGAATGTCCCTGTGAGGTGTGACTATGGGTTTATCGATGTGTATGTCGGATTGAGTTGCACTTGCTCATATAGGTTCCCTAGATGGGCGATGGAGAGGTGTTTTAGCCGTTAACGTCTCAATCGTGTTGATTGTAAAACAATCTTCCTCCTTCAGAGGCTGTTGGTAGTTGCTAAAAACATTCAGCTTCATGGTGTGTTCTCGAAGGATATATCCATTACCCCTGTCCTACAATTAATGCAAGCATTGGTTATAGCAAAAAAGGGTCGACCCAAGAGGACAAGAATTTGCTTTTTGGATTATTGACCGGCTCCATATCAAGGACGACAAAGTAGGCTGGGAACAAGAACTTATCAACCTTGACAATGACATCCTCCATTATGCCCCGTGGCACCTTAACAGATCTATCGACCAGTTGAAGGGTGATTGGCATGGGCTTCAACTCTCTCAGACCAAGCTGTCCATATACTGAGTAGGGGAGTATATTGACACTAGCCTCCAGATCAAGGAGTGCTCTATTGATTGAATGATCTCCGATGACGCACAAGATATTAGGAATACCAGGATCCTTGAGTTTAAGAGGAGTGTTGCTTGTGAGAATGGAGCTCATCTACTCAGTAAGAAGGACTTTCTTAGCCACATGCACCCTATTTTTGCGCTTTTGGCTGCAAAGGTCCTTAAGAAACTTGGCATACGACGGGACTTTCTTTATAGCATCCGAAAGAGGGAGGTTGATTTTTACTTGCTTAAACACCTCCATAATGTTTTCCATGGTTGCTCCTTTCTTTGCAAAAAGGGAAGGTGATTGAAGACATGATGGGAATGATGCTTTTGGCAAGAATGGGGGTGGAGTAGGGTCTGAGGAGAAAAGGAATGAGAATCCTCTTTTGACAATTGAAGTTTTTTGACTCCAGAACCCTTGGAGTTTGTGAGAGACTGCTCTAAAGTGCCCGTGGAATTCTCAGGCCTAGTATCAAGCACCCACTCATTCCTTAGGGTCATAATTACAGACATTTGCTCATGGTCGGTACCATTAGCTTGTCGATTCTCAGCTACATATTGACCCTATGATTACTCACTGGCTAACTAGGTTGTTTGCCCTCCTCTCGTCTACTAAGTGCGTTTGCTAGTTGTCCGACTTGGGCCTCCAACTTTGCAATAGATTGGGTGTGAGAATGAAGGAGTTGGGTATTAGCCTCGAGTCCTTGTAAGGCTTGCAATACCCTCTCCTCAAAGGCTAAATTTTGTGAAGGGGTTGGAGGGGCTAGTTGTGGGACAGAGGGACGGTAGGCCGGGGGGTTGAAAGCATTAGGATATGCTGGTATGGGCGGTTGAGGCGGCGGATTACCCGAATTGGGTTGCTGTTGCCACGAGAAATTGGGATGGTTTCTCCATCCCGGGTTATACGTGTTTGAGAAAGGGTCATTACCCGGTCGGGAGAAACCTTGTGCAGCGTTCTCTTGTTCCTACATGAACTCTGGGTAATGGGTAGCAGCTGGATAGCCTGTGACAAAATGGGCCGGACTAGCACACAAAAAACAAGGGTCCTGGTCGGGCATGGGATGGGACAGGTAGCGAGGGATTGTGACCACCCGATAAGAGTTGGCCCAATTTTTTGGTCAGTGCTGCCACTTGGTTTGTCAGATCTTAAGGTTGGATAACCTCATACATGCCTCGTGGTTTCTGTGTGGATGAGGCAATCGATCTGTCAGTGTAAGACGCAAAGGCGTGTTGCTGTGAGTTTTCACTCAAGTTTTCAAAAAGTGTCCATGCTTCGGTCTTTCTTTTTAGCATAAAGGCCTACTGCAAGAGGCATCTACAATTTGCCGGTGATGAGTGGTTAAACCGTCAGAGAAAAATTGTACTAGTTGCCACTTGGGTACCTGATGGTGTGGGCACTGCTAATGAGGTCCTTTAGACATTCCCAGGTCTTGTGAAATTTCTCACCATCGAGTTGGGTGAAACATGTGATGGCTTGCCTGATTTGGTTGGTTTTATCTATTGGGAAGTACTTTATGAGGAATTCTTGTTGCATCTGTGCTGAGGTTGTGATTGTGTTTACTTTCAAGGAGTTGAGCTAATACTTGGCTTTGTCTTTTAGGGAGAAGGAAAACAATTTTAGTTTCAGGGCATCATTTGGGATATTGTTGATTTTCACTGTTGAACAAATTTTCAAGAATTCGCCAATGTGTTAACTGCTTATAAGGGTTCTCATTATTAAGTTCGAAGTAGGATGGAAGTATCTGAATAACACTGAACTTAATTTCATAATATGCCGCCCCAACATTGGGGAGCTGAATGCAAGACGGCGACACGTATGCTGATGGAGTAAAATACTCCTTAAGCTACCTATCCTTTTGGTTGGCTTGATTGGCTGCTGCCATTGGAGCGAGATGTGTGTGATTGGGTGGGTTCGGGGAGGTAAGGGAAGAGAAAGATTGTAGGGCTGCTTGGTTATGTTTAAAGGCTCGCTTGATCTCGGGATCAAATGGTGCTAGCTAAGTGTGATGTGACCGACTAGGCTTTCATTTAACCCTAGGACGAAGAAGTCCAGCCGCTCATGTTGCAGCTGTAATCTATGCAAACTTCAAGAAGAATCAAATCCCAGACTCTGTTCCTGCCTTCTCGTCACTTCTCGAGCCCTAGCCATCGCCTTCTTGTGCCTCCTTGAACTTTAGAATCAAGCTTCTCAAATTTTGCCCCAAAGCTACCCTTTTATAATGAAGCTGCGCCCTGGGGTTTTAAATTATTGCGCTGCTGATATACACGTTCCCCATTCGGACACCTGTCTGGACGGAATAATTCTGTGTAAAATTGTCCGGACATCCGTCCAGACGAAATGTTTTTGGCTAAGAATGTCCGGACGACAAATTTTCTGTCTCAACTTGTTCGGACGCTCCAATTCCGTCTAGACGCAAATGTCCCAATTGTCCCCTTTTGGTGCTTTACTCCACTTTTTGATCCGTTTTAGTCAGTTTCTCCACCTTCTTGCCTCTTCTGATGGTAACACTAAAATACTTATAAAACACATTAGTCAACATAAATTCGAGGTTTAGCTAATGTAATTCATAAGATATAATCGGCGCTTTTACGCACCGATCAATGGGGTTGGTGGGTTGAGAGGGAGGGAGGGAGGGAGGGAAGAAATGGAAATGAAGCTAATAGCAAAAGTCGTAGTGATAAAAGCATATAGATATTGTCTCCTTCATTAGGATTATGCTTAGGGCAATTTGGTCTATAATATGGTTTTGAAATTGTGGGGACCCAGGGGAATCGACTATGGGTATTTGGCCAATAAATTTGAACATTTAACATACTTTAATGCTTAGGTCATCAATTTCCATCCATTCTCTTAACGGTGATCAAACGGAGGGGAGCATTTGAGCCACACAACAGTAGTAGAAGGGAGTGTAATCTTGTTTCAGTAAACATAGGGGAGGTCGCTGAAATATTTGGAACCGTTAGGGGAGGTCAGTGTAATTCACCCTAAAATCCATTATTAGTCTAATTTTTATTGTACTTCTTTATGAGCCTAATTTTTATAGTACCCTTTTATGCTTCATAATTTAGAAAGTCGAATCGAAGTGTACATAAAAATTAAGTTCCTTGCACACCATTTGGGTTCTAGTCTACGCTTTTGAAAATGGATGGAGATATATAGATTTGAGTTTATTCTGATCATCGCATTATATTGTGTATCTGATCATTCACGTCCTAACCATGGATGGAGATATATGGATTTGACTTCATTCTGGTCATCGCATTGTATTGTATATCTGATCATTCACGTCCTATCTAAAACTTCTTCAGAATCCTTTTGATCACCCTACCTTCTATGGATGAAAGATTTTCAGGTCAGAGAAACAGCTAGCTCTTGGTTGATGCATGCGGTGTTTTTATTTTTTCACATTCTATTTTGACATTCTGCATTTAAAACGTTTATGTAATTCAAAGTCTTCCACTTCTCTTCGTACTTGGAATCTTCACATCTGGCAAAAGCTGGGGTTTCAGTTATTCGTTCTCAGATTAATAGGAAGGAAGCTGAATCAGAATGATTCAGAACTTTTCTTCTATAACTGACCGGTATAAACATCACAACTCTGAAATGGTTCATATACTATCATACATCATACTGCTAAGTTAAGGGTATTATTGTACTTTTAGTGTTTTGTTGATCGTATTATAAATAACAAGGAATAGGGTGGAAACCCTA
>JAULJZ010150522.1:0-10004 GCA_032270985.1 Heliamphora pulchella | reverse complement strand
CCTGAGTGGCTTGATTGTACACGAGTAGCTCGGGTGTACCCAAGTTGATTGACTATACATGAGTAGCTCAGGTGTATCCGAGTAGGTCGATTGTACACGAATAGCTCAAATGTCGTACTTATCTTATGAAAAATTTCGTATTGACTTTATTGCATCCTTATTCTTAATGTTGACTTACTCAAGCTATCTGCCATAGTGACTTGGGTCATAATTATTTATGTATTTATTATTTAAAATTTATATGTTAATAGGCGACGAACCACCTATATATAATGTGAATTATACTCAAATGAATTTGAATCATTGAGATTGTAGATAAGTTTATGTGTAAGTTTTCAAAATTAGCCTTCTCTCTGGTCCATTTAAGGACTGAATCAGTTCAGTTTAACCTATTTTGGGTGAAAAGTAGATATATTTTGATAATTAGAATCGTTTATTTTATTATTCATGGTGTGTAAATTATTCATACAAAAAAAATTAAATCAATCAAGGATCGTTAAATGTCTAAACAAAGTACATTTTTATTCTAAAAAATAAACGATCTTCAGTGTTTATTTTATTTAACATGAATATATTTTGTTTAGATACTTAATAACATTTGATCAACTTAATTTTTTACATAAATATTTTACATACTAAAAATAGTAAAATTAACGCCTCAAATAAAATCATCAGATAAGCCCATTTAAAATCTAAAATGGGCCAAACGGTTCAATTCAAGAGTGGAGACAAGCTCACTCCTAAGTTTTATGAGTTTGTACTACTTTTTATATTTTTTTGTTACTCTGGCTTGAAAAACTTGACTCGAATACCGGTGTCGATGACGACATAAACCCCGGCGGCGATGACCAAGACGCTGAGAACCATGCCGGAGACACCGAGGGCCAAGTTGAGGCACCAGACGGCGCCGTGCTTCTTGGGCTTCTTGATCTTATTCCAGAGGAAACAAGGGTAGGCGAAGGTGACCGGCAAGGCGATGCCGCCGATGAGGCCGGCGAAGCTGCCGAGGAAGGGAATCGCCACACCGACGAAGAAGCAGCCGAAGCCGAACATGGCGCGGAACACCATCCTGAGCCACCAAGGGCACGGCTTGTTAAACCTGCTCGTGTACTTGGATTCCATGTCGTCGAACATTTGCATGCCGTAGATTTGGAAGGAACTGACGGCGTTGATTATGATGAACAGGCTTATTAATCCCAATACCGACTGCGCCGTGTCTCGCCCGTGGTACGTGTAAATTGCCGTTAGCATTCCCCCATTTTCTGGTATCTGTCATTGTCAAGAACAATCAAAATTTAAAATTTTATTTTAAAAAAATGCTATTCGTACCAGCAACTGATTTAAAATTGTTATTTACACTGATAAGTGATCACCGACCGAACACAGAACAAAAATTAAAACTTTAATCTATCTGTATTTGATCAATTATTGATTGTCCGTGTGCATGTAGCACAATTTTTTCTTTTTTTTTTGATTATTTAGATCTTGATTGTTAAGTACTGGTCACGTAACATTGTTGTTTGGGATTTATCTATAAAATGTGTCTTGTATTTTGTAAAATTTATATAATTTTAAAATTTTATTTATCCATATTTGAATTAAATTAACATTTTTGTAGTTAATATATAGGTAGAAACTTCTAGAATTTTAGTAAATGTATAGAGGGTAAATTAAAAGAGTAAAATTGTAAGGAGAGGAAAAACGGTAAACACTGGGTGACCTTTGAAAGCAGAATATTGTTTATTCCAAAGACCTAAAATTTTGGGTGTTTGGTGATTTTGGGGGTTTTAAAATTTATGTTTATAGTTTCTACAAAAATATAAAAAATTATTTTAAATTAAATTAAAATAGATAGAATCACCTAAATTTTGTATAATTTTATGTCAAGAGTGGAAAGAAATTCCAATATAATCATTTATGAGGTGGGAAGGAAAATAAGGAAGGAGATGAATTAAGAAGGCGTACGTACCTTGTCGCCATAAGCCCAGTATCCTCCAATACAAAGGGGAAATAAACACATTGCAATGATGAGATACGCAATTTGGACTCCTCTCCACATTGGCACGTGGGATGGTTTCTTTTCACTTGAAGGCATTGTTGCCTGCAACAACAACCCACAGCCAATAGGTGAAGAAAAAAATCGAATATGATTAATCATTCCAAGCAATCCATACTTCCCAAAAAAATCTTTAAAAAAGGGTTTTTGAAAACAATTTGTACAATAATTCTATATATTTTTCAATAAATAAAAACAAAAATGGATTTTTTTCATGGCCTTATTTGTTTTTTGTTTTTTTCGGTCTTTTTTTGTTTAGAGGTTAAGAGTATTCGGTTAAACTCATACCCATTTTTTCTAATTATTTATGTGATTTAGTTGAAGACACTATTTATACCAAAGTTATAAAAATCGTGATAAATAAATTAGTTGTTACCTTTGTTTGTCAACTTAGGTGCATTTCTACTTAGTTCTATCTGATTCGGTCGAAGACAAACTATGTATGTCAAAACTACAAAAGTCACAACCAATAACTTGTTGCAACCTTTGTTTGTATAGCTATTACTTGATATATAAAAGAAAAATTATTGGAATACACTCTTAATACGATTAGTCCTACATAATTGTAGGCCCACTTCACATTAGATGGATGCATTTAAATATGTGTCCACCTAACAAAACTCTATACAAAATGACTAAGTATAGATAAGGCCTAAGGATCCTTTCCTATTCGGGCTAAATTTTAGAAATTCTGCTTATTTTTGTTCTTATTGAACCTTTTAATTTTTTAATTAATTTTTTTTATTTTTTTGAATTATCTCGATAGTATAAACCAAAATAATACAAAAAATTGATGAAAAGATGAAAATTTTTCATTAAAGACGAAAATAAATAATATTAAATTTGATTTATTGGTTTATTTTGTTTTTTATAATTTTTTTTATTTTTCTACTTCGAATTAAAAAATATAATAATTTAATTAAATAATAATAAAAATGCCAAAAACAAAAATGAACAAAACGAAATAAGCTAGCAATTAACCCAAAGCCAAAGGGGGACCTGAATTTCCAGGGTGAGATTATGGCCTCTGAAACCGAAAGCAATGATGCCAAAGGAATTTAGAACTCCGAAGATCCAATCAACGTTGGAGACCGGTCTCACCCGATCATAGGACACGCCATCAATCCTCCCTTCCTTCACAGCTATAACCCACATTATTGTGCAGTATCCTATAGCGGTGAGGGCGCCGATCAGAGACACGCCGGCGATGGAGTTCAAGTTCGGCAGCTGAGACAGAAGAACGGCGGCGCAAGTGAACACCAAGTACCATTCCACCGTCGTCAACGGCGCCTTGCCGGAGCAACCCTCCCCGCACACAATTTGGTAGAAGGTCTTCATGGTTCCGCCGCCGATTATGATTAGGGCAACGCAAGTTCCGCCGGATAAATACATGATGGGAAATACGGCGAAGATTTTTGTCATCCTGTCACCTGTTACATATGGTTTCAATTTTCAAATAAGTAATTAAAATGTGAGAGAGTTAATATTAAAATTATTTTTTAAAAAAACTTTGTTGTAATTTGGTTTGAGTTTTTGAGAGAGTAATTAATCATGTTTGTGTGTATTTTGGGTTGAAAAGTTAAAAATAAAATAAAATAAAACTATTCCTCGCCGTTCGGATGAGGCCTTGGGCCGTTCGGATGATGCCTTGGGCACTCAAACGGCCGGGCCAAGGCAGTAGTTGGAAGTTGGTTATTTAATGGGAGTGTTAGAGGGTTCTCGAAATACTTTTGGGCATTTAAATGAAGCTCAAATCGTTCATATAAAATGCGTTTTTAACTCTAATTATTTTGTTCTTGGTCATCTATTTAAATGAGTGATTGATTTAAACTATAGCTATTCATCATTATAATTTTATTTTTTCTAAAAAATAAAAAATAAAAATAGCAGTTTGTGAATGTGGATACAAAAATGTCACGTCATAATATTAAATATGCCGCTCAAAAACTTTTTCATGTATTTGATATTATTTGTATTATATACCCCTAATTTGATATTTCCTCTATGTTGTTTTCCCAAATTTGGCATTAAAATTAAAGAAAAAAAAGAAAGGGCTACAGCATATAATACACAGTTCAAAATTAATTAGGGGTACATAATACAGCATATAAAATTTACCTATAAAGTAATACACAGTTCAAAATTAATGGTCCAGGTTCAATTATTTATAATGTGGGTTATAATTCAAATAAATTTGAATTATTTATTTTAAATTGTACCCAGTTATATGTATAATTTTTATAAATATATAAAATTACTCTTAATTTAGAGAGGATAATTAATCTTGTGATTTAAAAAGATATACATACATAACTCTAAGGGTTTCGTCTGATGATTAAGACATAAATACTATTAATTTTTTGAGGTTAGTCTATATGAGGTTTTGTCTCGATTTTAATTGACTCTCTCGTAAGTAAACAGTGTGATTAGTCTCCAAAAAATTAGTCAAAATGCACGTAAACTGGTCCAAACATATCAATTTATATATATATATATATATATATATATACACGACGATTAATTTAACATTTTTTCTCTTTGCAGGCAAACACCTAGCAGAGTTATGCAAGGCTGAGTACCCAAAATATGTGAAGTATTGCCTATGGTTAGTGGCAGAGGTTGCGGTCATAGCTGCAGATATTCCTGAAGGTATTGACATACAAATCGCGATCGTACCTGATCCAATTATATTTGTTGTTAAAAAAGTAAACGGATCGTTTATTTACTGTTTATTTTTTAAAACAAAAATATGATTTGATTAGGCATACTTGTCGAGGTTCGAATAAGTTGATTTGTTATTAATTAATGTATACTCTGGAAATGATAAAATTAGCGATTTGAATTATTAAAGTGAATCCATTTTGAACTTAAAAATTGCCTACTTGGACTTGGAGAAAAGATATTTTCATTAAAATATGTGTCATTAAGTATCGTATTGATTATTATGTAACTAAATGTAAAATTCTTCATATTAATATTTGCTATGACAAGGTCGGCCCTGGGCATAGGCCGGCAAGGCGGCCGCCTAGGGCCTCCCGAATTTTATTCAAAAATAGGGCTCCAACTTAGATAAATCTTTTATACTAAGTTTAATATTTTTTTTTAAACTTAGCCTCAATCAAATAAAAGGCCTCTAATTATTTTGATTTAAACTTTATCAAAATCTACTTAAATTAATCATTTAAATACCGAACTCAAAATAAAATTATTTTATTAGTAGATAACTCAAATTAGATCTTGTCCTTTAAAAACATTATTCAGAAAAATGAAAATGTTTGTAAAAGTGCTAAATTATTTAAAAATATTAGATTGTTTTTTTCTAAATTTATGAATTATTTGTAAAAATATTATTGAATGAAATGTGAGGAGAATAAATCTTAATTGATATTTGATGAAATTATTTTATTTTTTTATATTTGTAACTATAAATTATTTAGTTTTTTAAAAATTCTATGACTTGTAATTTTTTCTACTCTTCAAACATAAAATGGTTATTTGGTTATAAAAAAGGTCAATAATCTTGTCTCTTTTTTTGACCAAATAACAATTCTAAAGAAAAAAAAAACTAACCTTAAATACACAGGTTATTAAGTACCAAACAATATTAGTTATCAAATATGTTCAAATTTTTGCATTTTTCACAAAAAATGAGTAAAAAGACTAAAAGACACAAGAGTAACATCTTCACAAAAACCTTATTGAATGTATGTAAAAAAAATGAAGTTAATTTTAATTTTTTAAAATTTTCGTCCATAAAAATTTATGAGGGGCCCAATTCAAAAATCCGCCTAGGGCCTTTAAAACTTCAGGGCGAGCCCTGCTATGATATCGAGTAAAATTGTCTTGTACCGATCTATATTTGGTTGCATTAGGTTGATATATTTTGTTATTGCAATTTAGAATCATAACATATTTAAGTGAATCAACTAAAATTTTCAAATTTATTTGATTAACATACACACGTGTGTGTGTGTGTGTGTGTGGAGCCTGATTATTTTTAAAAGTCCGACTCATGACCCAACCTATTCTAAAAGCATTACGATTCTAAAATGGTTTAAATTCTTTTTTGACCTGTTTTGACTACTAACTCGTTTTATGGATCTTTATATTTGTTGTTTCTGATAAAATTTTGACTAAAAAACCTTCATATGATAATTTTTTATTTTTATGGTTATTTTTGGCAGTGATTGGGACAGCCTTTGCCCTAAATATATTGTTCCATATCCCAGTGTGGGTTGGAGTTCTTTTAACTGGTTCAAGCACTCTACTACTCCTTGGTATGCAAAGATATGGGGTAATATTACTTATAATATATCTTTCCTCTAATTTTGTGGCCATCATTGACCACCTTTATATATATATATAGGCATGTAACGTATTTCTTTTCTTATTTTAGCCGTTAAAGTTGAGTTATGATTAATGCTTATAATGAGTTTTTTTTTTTATCATGTTAGATATGCTCCACTTACTCTCAAATCCTGTACGGGTTATGGCTAATCACTTTTAACACCCTAACTCTGAGGGTGGCTCATCTGCTTCTGACACGACGATGGTACTGTCAAATCCAAACACTTGGGCTCTAAGCTCGAATAAAAACACCCAGATGCAACTTGGCCCTTACTGGTTGAGCTATGGGTTTACTAAGAATGTAAAATTGGCCATGTCCCGTCTCGACTAGCCACACCCTCGACTCGGGCTCGCAGGGCTCCCGTTAAAATTCGGGTCGAATCGGGCTAAGCCAAGCTTTTTTGAGAGGGAGAGGCCCAGGCCCAGGCCCAGTCCTAGGGGTATACGGGCTCATACATCGGGTTAGAGCCACGGGCCTAGGCTTGGGCTTTTCAAAAAAATTAAATTTTAAATTAATTTTTATTATTTTTTAAATTACTTTTATATACTATGTCTATGTGTTTTTTATAATTATTTGAGTTTATAAACTAACTTATAATAATCATTATTTTTTCAATTACTTCTATATATAATAATTTAAAATACAACCGTATTTATAATTTAATAAACAATGGTTTATTATAAGTTTATATTTTATAAACTCACATATAATTTAAAATACAATGGTATTATAATTTAATAAAAATTATTTATTATAAGTTTATTTTTATAAACTAACATAATTTAATAAACAATAAATTATTATAAGTTTGTATTTATAAATTAAATTATAATTTAATAAACAATGGCCTTTATTATATTTATTTTAATTTATGAATATAAACTTCTAATAATAATTATTTTTTACTATTATTTAATTTTTATACATTTTTTTCTTGCATTAATAAAATATAAAAAAATAATAATGTTGAACCTTGAGCCAGGCTACCATTTTGGGCTTAGGTACCAAATTTCGAGCCAAATCAATTTTTTTTAAAAAAAAATTGAATATCTTAAAAACTAAACATTTTGGATATTCCAAAAAGGGTCTTAGGCGAAAGTAGTGCAGGAGGTTTAATTTAGGGGTTACAATGGTAATTGGGTTAAGGATTTCCACCAAATTAAAGTTGGGCCTTATATCCATCCCCCTCTTGAGGCTGAATTTTGAGCTCTTGAGGTTGGTTTGGACTTTGGACATGGCATGCAGTGAAAACACATTGATATGTCAAAACAAAAGTACAGATTGATTCAACAATTGTTGTGCATCTTTTAAAATTACCAAACTTTGAGCATCATCACTTGTTTAATTTAATATATGGTTGCAAATTCTTTCCGAAGATATTTGATAAAGCATCAGTGTGACATGTGTTATGTAAAGTTAACAATAAGCAAGTAGTTTTTGTAACAATCCAAGTGAATTATTAATTTAATAATTTGAATAAAAGCTTAATAAAGCAACGCAAAAACTTAAACTCAAGTTATTTGTAGTAATTCATAAATTTTTTATATACCACATTAACTTTTTATCTCTCACTAATGTAGAATAGAGAGAGTATCAAAGTTTTTTTTGTTTATGGAGTTATTTCAGAGCAAGAAGGAATTATTTTTTCAGTACTATTCTAGTTTTATTGTTCGTTAATTACATGACGATTATATGCGGGATGACATATCCTCGAGTTATGTGCTTTGTTTTTATTTTGTTTATTTATTTATTTATTTATTAGTTTCAATCAATCAAAAAAGAGGTAGAATAGTTACTATTTGATGCACGTAGTTTCAGTAATATTAGATGAGAAGTTTGATAACCCGTTTGAGTAAATGACTCATTTGCTTATTGTACGAGAATGATTCGTAAATTATATTTATTTTGAAGAGTTGAATGAGAATATCTCAAAAAAAATGACCACCGACTTCATGTATATTGTTTATCGGGTTCCTGCAAAACAAACTTTCGACTGGTGGCCGGAGGGAGGACCTCTGATGCCCAAATCAGTTGATACTTACATAGAGATAAACTAATATAAGCTAAAGAAAAAGCCAGTCTCTCTCCTATATTGAGAGAGGAGATATATAACGATGTACGTAGATAGAGAGAGAGAGAGAGTTGTTATATCAAGTTGTGTACTGTTCTATTCTTGTTAAGATGAGGTGGTAGGATATGATGGCTTCAGTTGAGTAGCTGAAGGGAGGATTTTTCTCTCTGCACACTTATTATTATATTTTAAAATTTTAGTGTGTTTGTTATAGACTTATTTTAGGAATTTTTTTTTTTATTTTTTTAAATTATCTCGATAAGAAGAATCGAAAAATAAAAAAAATTAATAAAATTTTTTTTTACTAAAAATAAAAATAAACAACATATAATTTGGCTCATTAACTTATTTTAGCTTATTTGCTTATTTTCTCGTCTTTAATTAGTTTTTTCACTTTTTGATCAAATTATTATACTTTTTAGATTCTTCTCGGAACAATAGAATCTTTTGACTTAATTATAAAAATTTTGATAAAAAATAAAAATAAAAAAACTCACTAATATCAAAAATAAATAAATAATTAATTAATTATTACAGACGAAACAAGTGCCACGTACTTCAAATCCACATGACCACTAAATTTATATGCATAAAACAAATAGCTAGCTACGCAATTTTCTTTTTCTTTTTTTCTTTTACTCACAATTTGCTTTCGTATTTATACATACCAGCTGTTGACACGTGTATGTATGTACAAGTATATATTTAAAAATTAAAATAATTTTTAAAAATTAAATAATAAAATAATTTAATTTTTAAATTAAGAACATTTATTAATTTAAAATTAAGTGATGAAAAAAAATTTTGATTGATATTTTGGAAAAAAAAAAGTAAGGGAATTCCTAACAACCAAGAATCTACATGATTTTATTTGAAGGGAACACCAAATAAGTGCTCATTTTTTATATATTATTTTATATTTTGCAAAAGAAATAACAAACCCAATAAACTCAAAGCTAGCTTGGATCCATTGTCAAGTTTTAAATTGTGAATTAAAAATATATAGGGTTCATGCGTCATGTTTGATTGCCTTCAAATTAGTTATTTTAATGACGTTTATTTTAATTTTTTTTTTTTACAAATAATGTCAAGCAAAAAAGCACTAATACCTTATTTCAAAAATAAACTTGTTCACCGGTCTTACAAGAGAAATGAATAATACTTACTCTTTTATTGATTAAAAATTTAAGTTATACTGCCAAATATATAATAAATTTCACAATTTGAACTAATAAAAAAATAGTATTATTCGCCGACCTTATTAAAATGGTGGAAAAAAAAATTGAACTCCCTAATTCCACCATGCAAGTAGATTTTGGGGTAAAACTTTGTTCTGGGCTTTGGTTTTTTTTTGAAACTTTTGGCTTGAGTTCTTAAAAATATTTCAAAAAATAATATTATTTTTAATTTAGCTTGCTTAATTAGCCAAGTGATTATCAGTTGAAAACTTATACCAAAAAAGCAATCGAAAAAGTACATATTTTGTCCAAACAAGCACTAATTTTGTTGGATAAAATTAAGTGTGTATA
>JAULJZ010150521.1:0-10004 GCA_032270985.1 Heliamphora pulchella | reverse complement strand
ATAGAGATTGCAAATGGCAGGTTGTTAATGGAAGAATGGAACAACGAGTGAGAGATTGAGATGCAAAGTTTGAAAAACAGAAGCAAGAGTTATGGAGATAGTGGAAGAGCGAAACGTGGAGTGGTGGGGGAGGTGGAAATGTACAATTTTACCCTTACGGCTAGGTTATGCACATATTTGATGTCTAGTATTTGAATGAATCTGATTGTGTATTTTGGGGATTAAAAAGTTGACTGAACTTCCAAAAAGGGAGACACCAACTTAGGTTCTCCCTTTATATAATAGATATTTCTGTGTATATGCACTGTACACTGAGGTAGCATCCTAGAAGAAGTTTCATATTGGAACTCTGAGACTGACCAGCCAGCAGGGTTGGTTTGTGATTTGAATTTTCAAAATTTGTATGAAATTATGTGAAAATAGTCATGCACATTCATACGCTCTTGATGCTCACGTATGTCTGTATAAATATGAGTATGTGTGTATATGCAATGCAAGTACATGTCCACTTATCTCCATATATCTGTATATGAGAGGAAACCTTGAAATTTTTGGGTGGTAGAAGCGTGTTGAAAGAATTGGGTATTGGGAATTATTGGCATAGGGATAGCTACCAGTTGAATGGCGGTGGGAGAGATTTGAAAAGCATTTATGGACTTCATACCAAGTAGAATTGAGAATGAGATATATCTAGTGGGAATCGGGTGAGAACAGTTTGGTTCCGTTATCAATAACCTGCTTTTCAGTTTGCAATTGTATTCTCTCTGTATATGCAATTGATCCTGAAATATCCGTGTGACGGCAGTGCGATGATGAACTTTGTATCTGGGAATTAGTCTGCATAGGAAGAGTGCTTGGAAAGACTATAATTGCTGCTATTTTCAAAGAATTGTTGAGAAAATAAATTTGCTATATGTTGCTCTGCCCCCCTTCCCCTCCCTTAAACTTTTACCTGTTTTGTAATTGTTTCGGAGTTTCTTAATATAAAGATGACATTCTAATTAACAATGTTGGTGAAAATTTTGGGATAAAGTTATATTTCACAAATGACTCAAATCTTTTTATTTTTTTATCTATACCCTATAATATAAGAAAAAGTCAACTGCTTCACCATTCATTCGGTGGATCATTTTTTTATTCCGATTTTTCCCTTTATTCTTTCATTTATACTAGAATAAGTTTTATTTTAACATTTTTTCTCGGTTTTTAAATTCAAACACAATTTGATTTTTTTTGCTTTTTAGTATTCGTGGATTACTTTTTGTCATTTAGTTCCCATTTTTCTCTTCAAGTGTTTTTGTCTTTTTAGTTTGGTTAGTCTAGACTTTTAAATATTACTAATAAAAATCTTGCTTGGGTGAAAATCTTAACCACCACACAATCACGTTAAACGTAGATGTGACTTTACCACTTCAGTCCCTTCTATTCCGATACAATGCAAATTGTGTGTTGAATCAATTGATTATTTTAGCCCAACTTTCAAACTTTATTTTCATATATATATTTTTTAACTTTTTGTCCTTCTACTGTTTATAGAATGGGTTTTATTTTGACATTTTATGTTGTCATTACCCTTAGTATGTCCTACTTTTCCATTGAAATATTTTCGAGATTTTAATCCACACATTTTTAAAAGGAAACATGGAATGAAGAGAACCTGTTCTAGCTGCTTATTTTGACTTATTTTCGTTTCCCTACAAGTTTTTATATATTTCGACCTAATTTTTTTGGTACTATAAATTAAAAAAATATAATAATTTTACTAAACGAAAAAAAAATTGCAAAAAAATTAATATAATAATTTTACTAAATGATTACAAAAATACTAAAAACAAAAATAAAATCAAACAAAGTAAGTTGTCCTTTATTGAGTTTTTTTAGATATTTTTATTAAATTTTTTCTTCGACTCGGCTTAATGAGAAAAATAAAAAAATATAATAATTGAACTAAATCATAAAAAATTTAATAAGAATTAAAATTAATAAAATAAAATAAACAAATAAGTCATTATTCTAAAAAAGGTATTTATAAAAATTGGTGGCTATAAATTATTCACAAACAATCTTTATTTTTATGTGGGAAAATGTTTCACTATTATAAGGTGTAGTCTAGATTTGTTTATTTGTAAATAGTGCAAATTACTTTGTGAAACTATAAATAAATAATAGTGGTAATTTTAATATAGTTATAACGTTTGTATTTGCAAATAAAATTTCTTTAAATTCATAATATTCACGACTCTTATGTATAAACTCACCAAACGGGCCCAACCAAATAAACCCGAGCAAATGTGCAACGCACGGGTTATTACACGAGTATTTGAAACAAAGAAGAGTAGGAATGTGTAAGAAAAAACCGTTGTGTTATCCACTTATCCTTTATATTGCAAGTTGTGGCTCTTATTTGGTTTTTATTAGGTTGACTACTTTCCTTGATGCCTCAGTTAGATTTTATGATATAATTTTGTGATCTACAATGGTCCCGCCATTAAATAAATCGGGAGCCAAAACCATGATTAATGAACTAGCACGAGTCTAGGATTTCATGAAATTTGAATGTGGCGTTTGGTAACGTTTATGTTTTCTTGTTTTTGTTTTCAAATTTCTGTTTACAAAATTTCGCTTATGTTATCTTGAAAACAGTAATATTAAACATGTTTGGTAAACACGTGCTTCATAAAATTTAAAAACATGAAAAAACAAAATAAATATGTTTGGAAATTCATTTTACAAATTTTGTTCCTGAATGTTCTTGTTGTTGTACAATATGGCTGTCCATAGCATTGAATCGTTGAAGCTGCCAATGAAAAAGCTTCGTCAGAACATGAGGGAGCGTCATCAGAACATGAGCTAGGGAGCTTCATCAGAACACAAGGAACAAAGAGAGATAGAGAGAAACAAAAAGACCTTCCAAATATGTTTTCTGGTTCTAAAACTTCAGACAAAGATCTATAGTACTGCATTTCGAACCAAGATCGTGGAGAGAGAGAGAGAGAGAGAGAGTGGAAGAGGGAAAAATACATTTTTCAGAGTCGTTTGGCTGGATTGGAGCAGAACCAAATATCCAGAAGACCAAAAGCTATTGCATGTCGACAAAATTCGTTGATGGCGGGCTTTCGATTTAAGAAGAAATTAAAAAACAGAGAGAGAGAGAGAGAGAGAGAGAGAGAGAGCTAGCTTTGTTGGTGAGCTGCGAATCCAGTCCTCTTTCTTTGCTGTTAATCAAATCTAGATTGAGGATGAGTGGTGAGCTGGTCCAAATCGAGGATGAGTGGTGAGGAAGAAGCGACGAAGCTCTGTGGAAGACTGGAAGCTACCGTTGGCAGCATTAAAGATGGAAAAGCGAGTACCTGAGTCTTGAACGCGAGTTAGATCTGTGATAGGTGCTAGTTACTGTTCACGCGTGTTATTTGGAAGCTGTAACTTGATTACGGAAACAAACGGAAACACAAAAAATGGGTTTCCGAAATGTACCAAAATCTTGGGAGTGTTTAACTAATTTGTAAACAAAAAATTATTACCAAACATGTTTAAGTTATAATTTTCAAAATTTTTAAAAGCATAAATAGAAAACTGAAAGCAAAAATGTTACCAAACGGGCCCGAAGCATTTCAATTATTGGCTGTTATTTGCAACAATGGCTTCAAGTATAATCTATGAAAATCTTCGTTCATTAAATGTTGTTATATTGAACTTGGTTGATTTATAGGCCTGTGTATGATAAACCTTACAAAGCCTTCTTAGGAGTTAAATGGGTTGTGTTATATGGACCAATATGTGGCATATTTTATGAAATGGTCAAATTGTGCAAAACAAGTTGAGGTTTATTATAAAGGCTTATTTTCTAACCTGTTCATGGCATGAATTTATGTAAGCGCAACCTTATTTCTCTCACTCTGTGCTCGGTTCAGATTCTTCAGAGTTTTCTTTGTAGGTTGTGTTAGTTATTTCGACCTATATGTTCAAATATTTGTTAAACTCAAGTAGTTGGGTAATTTAATGTTTCTTAGAGTTGTTTTTAATGCTTAAATTTTAGAATTGCATTTTATTCTTCTTCCTCTCTCTACTCTCTCTGCGACTAGAGAATAATGTTTCTTCATTTTTTATTTATCCATTTATTTATATGGTTTTGAGGACTGCAGTTGTCTTCCCTGTGGCCACTTATATGGTGCATCTTGTATAAAGAGATGGTTGCAGCAACATAAAAATTCAGAGAAGGTACTATTTGTTGCCACTAACTCCTTATTAAGGAAAATGTTCAATCCTATTCTTCCTTTTTTAAACCTAAACTTCTTATGCACGTCTCTTTTTTTTTCTTTTTCTTTTCAGTGTCCTCAATGCAACAGGAAATGCAGATTGAAGGATGTAAGGGTCATTTATGCATCACAAATTGTTGTTGTTGATCATGAATTGCAAAAGGTAATGTATCATCTCATGTAGATGATTTTTTTATTTTTTTTAAAATTTTAAAAGAAGCTTGTGGGACCATATTTTGCACTCCAATATTCTCCCCCTTCTCTTTTGGGTTAAATGAAAAAGAGATGAATTTCTTGTTTGCAGAAAGTTCGATCTCTTGAGGCTAAATGTGCCGTCTTCAAGAACAAGGTAAGAAAAATTTCTTGGTGAATATGTGACTGCATTCTTAAAAATTGCAGGAAGTTGTTTTCTTATCTATGTTACTTAGCTGGTTCACACACACACACGCACACATACCTGTTAGAATTTTTTCTTATTTAGAAATAAAGGAGTAATTTGTTAGAATTTTAAAATATCAATAGATGCATCAGAATGAGCTGCATATCTCATACCAAACCCCTGTTTACGGTGGCATAAAGCTCCCCCGTAAGACTCTTGGTGCTGTCAAACTCCTCAAACACATGGAGGTTGCATGAGTTGATTTGGACTATTGTCCTATAAGTTTTTATTTTTTCTGGTGCTTTGAGGTGATATCATCACTCATAATTGTTTTCTCTTTAGCAATTCAGAGTTTTGAGACTCCTCTGAGGTTAACATGGATGGTGTAGTAAATTAACTTGTTGATTTTCTAGGATAAGCATGCTGCTAGGACTGAGAGTGGGATTTTCTTGATCAAACACCAATGAATATTTGTAAAATATTGAGTAACTACTCGCATACAGCTTTTGGGTTCTGTTAAGGTGGCCTTCAAAATATTTATGGTTGCCTTTTTTGTGATTAGTATGTTTATGATTCCCTTCTTACTTGTGTTTTCTATTATATCTCAAGGTCAGTCTTCCTTTTGTCAAATTGCCTCATACTGTAGTAGTTGTGCTTGGGAAGGGTTCTGGTCCGTTGTCGGATTGCTCATATTATTGATGATACTGTTTTGCAATATTATTACCATACTCCAAGGGGGATTTCATTATATTCTACACTGTTGTTGATAGATTTTTTGCGTTTGTTTGTTCAGGATAATGACTGGCATAAGAAAGAAGTTGAATGGCGGAGGACAGAAGCTGATTTGCATCTGCAAGTGCACCAACTTACAGAGGTATGTTCTATTGTTTCATAGTTTTTCTTTTTTTGCATCCTTACCTATCTCTTTGTTTATTGAGAAGTTTAAGGGTATTCTCTATGTAGAATCCTGGCATTTGTTGTAGCTTTCCATGGTTGTCTCTTATGGGATACTTGTTTTGATTGTTGCTCATCCTATCTCCTTTGAAATGATCTTAAGAATACATCTTCCAGTCTTTTCTTTTTCTCATTTTTTCACCAAGCAATTAATTGTTTCTATGCTCTTGGAAGAAGCAGTTATGCCCTTTAGATTCCTGTATACGACATTGACCAGATTACTCTTCAGAGTCTTTTTCTCGTTTATTGAGAATTTTTGTGCCTTCTATTTCTTGATTTCACCCTTTGTCATTTTTGGGCGTATTTTTCTAATCTTGAGAACTAAATTCCAGGTTTGAATGAAGCGCTAATTTGAAGAATCAAGAAACACTATTTGATTTTCTCTATTATATTGGTTACAGATACTATGCTTAATGGCCTAAACTCAATGGAATCTTTCAGTTGAAGGCCATTATACCCCCTCCCCCCAAGATATTTCCGTTCACTTTATAGCATATTGGTTAACATTAAACTTTATGAATTTTTTAGAGGACTAGTTATTTGGAGTATTTATTGGGAGATACACAGAACTGGCCATCAGGATTGCTCAATGCAAGTGAGGGTTTTCAAGAACAAGCCGTGTTTGGTAACTATTCTTTCTGACTAAAAACCTTTACTTGGCGGGCATGCCTTGTATTATTAACTATTTTTTTTTACATTCCTCATCTTCTAATGTTGTTAAGGAGCAAAACTAAATTATGATACCCCATTACTGCATTTATGATAAATTTTAATTGTTTCACATCTTGTAGGACATAGTACCTATATTCCTATTCCCAGTCATGGATGTCAAGGATCTTCAAACAACTTTGTGTTACAGGTTTGATATTTTTTATTGCTCTTTTGAGTTGTGGTATCCCCTCCCAAAATGAGGTGAAAGAAAATCTTGGGGGAATGCCCATATTTGTGACAACTACAGGTTAAATTTCATGTCATTACATCCCTAGGTCACTTTTGTAGAACTCTCATTACACAAGACCACTGTTGGACACAATGTTTCTGTCATGCCCCTCATGTTGTCCAATTTTCAAAATTATATGTAAATAAAAAATGCCGCATCCATAGAACTCTCCACCCTACAACATATGCTGTGCTAACAAGTTTGAGTTCGTTGCCATGTCATTTAATCTCACAAAGCTTTCCGTCAAAGATATTGACAAGTGTACAAGTAAGAAATTTTAATCTGGGTGTAAAAATAAAATCTGGTGTCCCTGTTGTCAAGAATTGCATTTCTTTTCTCCACACACCTTATTATTTATGAGACTGTTAACAACTTAACTTTTGGGTTTTATGTTGGATTATTGTTTACCCTCTATATGTTTTTTTTTTCCTCGCTATAATTCTAACCTAACAGTTTATTGTTCTAGAAAGAGCTGCAGGTAGATGGTGCTAAATTTTTTGATATGGATGCTACCAGTCAAATTTTTGTAATTGCTCGAAGGCTGCCTGGAATGGGAGGAACACATGTACTTTCCAAAGTATAGTTTTTTATCCATTTTTTTTTGAACGGCTAAACTCACACACCCATTACACCTACACTTTGCTCCTAGCAAGGCTTGAACTCCCAACCTCCCATTTGGAGGCAAACACCTATACCATTGGGCCAAAGGCCACTTGGTTGACATCAAAATTGGCTGTATTATAGGAGCAATGTGACCGAAGTTGCTGGGTTGAACCCCCGAGGCACAACATGTTATGCATTTTTTAACTTCACAAATTTCTCTTCAAGTTCTGGAAAACCTAGATTTTGCAGATGAGTTTGATAGCTCCACATGAAAGGGAAAATATTCAGCTTCCTTTCAGTACAAAAGCTGTCAAAGACCTTCGTGTTGCCCCTCATGGCAGACTCACACTCCTGGCTTCCTTGGGGAAGAAATTATCAGTTATCAGGTGGAGCCACTGTCCATAGTTTTCTTTTTGGAGCTGTTTCTGATGTACCTTTCCCCTCAGGAAAGTATATTAATTTATCTTCCATTTGTTTCAGCATGGAAAGCAACAACATTGTTCTTTCGTATGATTTACCGGTAAAAATTCTGCCATTCATATCAATGTTTTGAGTTCTTAATCAGAGATTTAGATGTTAAATTAATGTTGCTTATGTTTCTTGCATTGTTTGTCTTACTTTCTTCTATTTTTTTTTGGCGGGGGGTTGGCAGTTTTGTCATATTCTTGGAAATATGGCCGGTTAATTGGTTATATTAAGCCCCCCATCTTTACGTTGAAGAATGACTGGAGTTGCCTCCTTCAAAAATCTTATTAAAATGGAGGAACCCTTTTCAACCTGGGATTCTAGGCAAGAAAAAATGAAAACAACTCGCATATTTTTTAAGCCCAGAAAAATATATCTACTGTGTGCATGCGCGTGTGTTGGGTCCAATCCGACACGCAAAAATTGAAGATACCCAACAAGGCAACGAGTGAAGATACGTCAAGTTGAAGCTAGTAACCAACTCATTGCAATATACTTACTCATAAAATTAGGGGGGTTTGGCAACTCCTCCATTTGCTAAGCTTATTTGGAGGACACAAACACAAGTTTTTCCGCTAGGAGGACAATTAGCACACCGCACATGGTGGGTTTACCTAACTCACTAGCTAATACTGTTTTTTAAAATTTGAATTGTTACTACTTTTGATCTAGTTCAAGTTTGAAAAAAGAAATGGTATTTAAGGAATCCTCTCGTCAAGCTGCTGATGTTGAATGTCTTGAAAAAAGAATTGGCAACATTTCACTATATAGAAATTTCACTATGTTTCCAAACAGATAAGTTGAATGTCTTGAAAATTAATTGGCAAAAGTTCACTATATAGAAATTTCACTATCTTTCAATCATATAAATTACAAGTTCAAGGGTAAAAAAATGCAAAATTATGGAGTAGAAGAAAAATAGAGCACTTAATTTCAATTTGAATTTTGAGGTATGAAATCCCAAATTATGAGGGCAAATGTTCGGGAGGGCCAGCCTACTTGAACTATGCGATTGACGCCATGCGATCTAAATTGAGCCCATGTGCCGTTAAGTTCATTCCTTTTCACTTTTGAAGGGGCAACCGAAGGGACGAGGAGATTGTCCCACATGATCACATAGTATTAACTGCAAGCTTTAACCTATGGAGGCACCACTTGTTTTTTCGAGAAAGAGAAAGAAAATATTCAACAAGGCCACTAGTCTTCCGTTTTCACTAGTCTTCCGTTACCACATAAGATGATGCGGTAGTTAAGCTACAAGATGGGAAAAATGTTCAGCATCCCTTCTGGCGCCCTTCGTTACCACGAAACCTGGTTTCGGTAGTTAAGCTTCGAGGTGAGAAAGGTATGAGACATCCTTTCTCGTCCAACTATTAGGTTGTCCTTTACTCATCATTCGGGATTCATGTGGTAAATTTGGGAAAAGTGAAAAAAGTAGAAAAATGGGGATGGAAGATCACAAATAAATAATTATATGGCAAGAGGTAAGTGCATAGTATGAAGATCACATTAGAAAGCAAGTTGCATTATAAGCATGTGTAGCACATAAGCATGCTTGGCACATAAGGAGAAAAGGAAGAGACGTACTTGGTTCTTCCTTTGCATTAGCACAAAAAATATGTAAAATTACAAACAACCTAAACGAACATACTTTGTAGTCAAAAATGAAATTAATAATCATGCTTAAACACAAAAAAATCGCATAATAGAAAGCAAAGAAACTACTAAACATGCTTCTCTCCTGGAGTTTCATACGAAAATGAAAAGAAAATCAACATGATGACTAACCAAGCATGAAAGAGGCTTACTTAAACACAAATGTCAACAAGAGAGAAATGAATGTGATACCCAATCGTTGCCTAGAGGTTTCCTTAATATTATGGCAATGGTTGTCGAGATTTGGCTTTCGGGAATCTCTTCTCTTGATCTCAAATTCATTGAATTGGATGAATGGATTATGAAGTGGTGCTTAGATAACCAAAACAAAGGAAAATAACCTATGGTTCGCGGGTAACACAGGTGGTTAAAGGTTTTGAGCTTTGTATTTAACAGAGCAACTGTCACAACCTATTTTAAAACATGGTGTCCGTGACCGGCCAGTGAGTCAAAACCCACCAAAGGCCTCTTTATCTTTCCTTAACATACTTCTGAGTTATGACCATTGAAAAGAAAAGAAATTTTATTTAAATATAACCAAATGCAAAAATAGATTTAAAAATATTCCCAATTGAAAATTCTCCAACATAAATTTTCAGAGCATTAACTATAAAAACAATGTTCTACATAAGAGTTTATTATAAAAACAGAAGAAAACAAATGGCAATTACAAGATGAAAAAGACTTGAACTTCTTGTTCTCCAAAAACTGAAATCTTCACGCTTTCAAGGATCACCTGAAATTGTTCAAC
>JAULJZ010150519.1:0-10006 GCA_032270985.1 Heliamphora pulchella | reverse complement strand
AACTTGAAAGTTACATTTTTATTGTTAAAGCAAGAAGTTCTCAAATATTGATTTATATTCAAATTTTCTAACAAGAGATTTTTAAGTATGCTTGTGTAGTTAACTTGTAAAGAAGAGTTATACTTGTATTAAAAACAAAAGGGAGTTATTAACAAAAAGTTTTATCAAACTTTACTCAAATATTTTAAGAGAAAGTTTTCTTTTGTTCTTGTGCCATAATTTTCAAATAAGTGAATATATACTTGAGATTTGAATAATTGAATATTTTTTAAATATCCAATTCACCCCCCCTATTGGGATCATACACACACTATCAAAAACCACAGACTTTACAGTAAGCCACAGGATGGAACCGCCGACTACGGATTATACCACGGGATAAAACGGCATGCCACGAGATAAGACTGCATAACATGGGATAACACCGTATACCACGGGATAAGACCGCATAACACAGGATAACACCGTATACCACGGGATAAGACTGAAATTAACAGGGTAACACCGAATACATACAACAGGATAATACTGAAACTACAGGATAACACCGAGCATTTCTATGTGTAACCTAATCAGGATTTTAAATGCATATAACATACCACATATGCCACATACATGTGCCCCACAGATCTATCACATACATGCCTAATAAAATTCTGAGTTTTACAGCATACAACCACGATACGCATAAGATATCATGCCATGTAATCCATACATAAAGAAACAGTTATAAATGCACATAGCCATATAACCTGACTAGACATCACAAGACACACACCCGTCATTCGATACCCAAACGATTCATCCGCAAACCGGCACCCATCCACACACAAGGACAACCAACACCTAATCCGGAGATCAACACCTGAACCTCCCACAGGACGATTCTCACCAGAACCAAACCTTAAAACCGCACCATGGACTTACACGTCTTGAGCATAACTAACATGCACATAACCATGCCACAACAACCCGCATCTAACCATGCACGTCACGCCCGAGGAAGGCACCTGAACGAAACACCTGAGGCCATAACACGACCTACAAACCACCACATGATTAATCGAACCCGAAAAGTAATCCACAGGTATTTAAATTGACTAATTCCCATAAATTAATCAGTTGAATACTATAGGGCGCCAATTGAAAACCAAGAACCCAACCCAAACCATCAAAACCAACAGCCCAAAACTTCAGTCGATTGGACCCAACCCCCAGTCGACTAAAAAACACGCTGGAAAAGCCAAAACACCACAGAAGCACTGTCCAGTCGACTGACCTTCGAGGTCCAGTCGACTGAACCTCAAGAACAATGATCCAATCAACTGAACTCATGGGTCCAACTGACTGAACCAGCCTAGAAACCATTTTTCAAGCTACGGGTCAGCCTTCTAAACCTCATATCGAAGCCTCCGAACACCCGTATAACACCCTTGGACATACACACGCCCAAGCCAAACACCAAAACCACGAAAGAAACTTTTGAAACATGATTCCATCCACCGAAATCGACAAAAAATTAGTTTTTCACCCAAAAACCTAACTGAACATAAACTTAGATCTACAGCAAACCAACTGGTAAAAAGACACCCGATTACACGTAGCACCCTTATAAAATATACAAGTCTAGAATCCTACCTCGGTGAGTTCAAAACTCGATGTCTCGATCCACGTGCAAAATCTAGCTTCGTCAAAATCAAATTCTGACCGGATGGTTGCGTAGCCCACCGTGCCAATAGCAGGAATCCGTTGTCTAATAGTCAGAAACGGAACCTCGGGCACCCGAGAACTTAGAGAGAAGGCAGAGAGAAAATAGGAAACTTATTGGAAAAGTTTTGAAAAATATTTTTATAAAAATATCTAACTCCAGATATTTCTAAGCCTCCAAAATATCTTTTTTTGAAATTTTTCAAAATTCACGCCACAACGGCCCACGGCCCTGGGAACTTACCCCGCATGCATATCTAATCCCGATCATACATTAAAAATAGTAAAAACATGCTCAAACAAAAACACGCAACGCGCGTCCAAAAATGCCAAAAAAAGAAAACGGGTCAGGGTCTCATAACTCTACCCCCCTTAAAGGAATTTTGTCCCTGAAATTTAACTCAAGGTCAAACAACCAACCGTCGATCGCAATCGACACAGGCACACGAGATGGCTAGCCAAACCATTCCTAGCATATAGTCAAACGAGGTTAGGCATCCTAAACAACGACTAACTATCTCAAAGACACGGAATGTACAACTCACCCCAACCTCACATCATCATCAACCGCTGCCTCAACATAGCACACCCACAGAATCTATCACCAACTACCATGCGGATGCAACAAAGAAACTAGCCCAAAGTCAGCGTACTCAAAAAGTACCTCTGCTCGCTGAAGGTATATGTGCATCATCCTGCACAACTGGTGCCCTAGAAACTATGAGGGAATATGCTCGGGGTAATCCCACTCTGGCCTGTCCACTAGAACTCGGCGCTGTCGGTTGCCGTAATGAATGGACTGATGTACTCCCACCTGCCATTCGAGAAGTCTAAACTGCAAGATACTGTTGTCGCTCCTGCACATATGAACCCTCTAGTATGCCCACTGTACTCGGCGTACTCTTTCCCTGGGGACAAGTCTTGCGGATATGTCTCATTTGACCACATCTGTAACAAACAGGTAACTCCGTCCCATGCGACTGATCTTGTATGGAACTCTAAGCCTGCCTCAATTGTGGGTCTCGAGACTGCCTCGGCTGTGGGCAATTTGGTACACCATGCCTCGGCTGTCAACACTGATAACATCTGACTTCCCTCTGCTTTGGCCTCCTGAAGAAGCCACTGATGGTGATGGTACAGAGAACTGCTATGATCCAGATGGATGAAAACTAGGACCAGAGGACCTCTGCCTCTTGTTAGAACACCCAGCTGTCTGTGCCTCTGCTCCACCATGTGGTATCCTGGCCTCCCTAGAAGCTCGGATCTCAATCATGGTGTTCTCCACCCTCGCTGCTACCTCCACCAGCTCCGTGAACACACGAATCCCCATCGCTACCACACACTCTCTGATCACCGGTCTTAGACCCCACTCAAACATCATAGAACGCAGCTCATCTATGCTCACCAACTCAGGTGCAAATTGGGACAAGCACGTGAACCTGGAGTCATACTACATAACGTCCATCGCCCCCTGGGTAAGAGTGTAAAACTCCTCCCTGTACAAATCTCTCCTCGAAGCTGGGAAGTATTTCTCCAGAAACACTCCTGTAAAAGCTGCCGAAGTAACTCCTGCAATAGTCCTGGCATATTTTCACCAAGCGTGAGCAGCATCCCTCAGCTAAAAGGTGGCAAAAGAAACCCACAACTCATCCTCCACAATCTGTAGTGTGTCAATGATCCGTGTCACCAACTTCAGCCACTCCGTCGCCACAATAGGATTAGGGTCTCCAGCAAAGGTAAGTGGATCCATGCGCCTAAACTCCCGCATCGCCACAGTAGCCCTCGCCTCAGGCACCCTCTCCCTAACAGCTTCACCTCTAGAGGTCTCAACCAGCTGCTGGATAAAACCAACCAGCACACGCAACAACTCAATCGCATCCATTGGTCCTAGGGGAGCATTTGCATCCCCAGCATTAGGGATAGGAACATCCCCTTGGCCAACAGCACGGCCACGGCCTCGACCATGGCCTCGCCCTCATCTCGCAGACATCACGTCTATATGAAAGAAAACAACATATAAGATGCAGCACCTAGCATGAACATAAACGCTAAACACTTAGCATGCTATCACATAACCACATAGGTTCATGCTATACAACTCTACATATACCGAGGAGAACCAACAAGAATGACACATCAATCTGGATAACCTACTTAGATTTTCTGCTACAAATCACGTCAGTTAAATGTGTTTCTAACTTGGCCCCCAAGTTTGTTAATCCAAACGCCCAAATGAAGGACTATCACTCCTAAGATTCAACCCCCATGCCCACATATACACATCATTCACATATGACCGGCATGCTATCACGTTCATGTTATCAAAATATCTAAACACATGCAGTCAAGAACACGCAATCAACCTCACACGGTGATGCAACCTCCTCCCACGGCTCGTAGGCATTCGAACCCAGAGCTCTGATACCAAGTTGTCACGCCCTAAACTCCGGGTCATGTGAAACACCTATAAACAATCAACCACAACACCCAGCCCGAAAATACGCTCTCAAAATAAAAATACATGCATTGTATATAATCGCCAAGCAGCTTACAATACAAAAGGCTCCAATACCAAAAGCTTACACCACACGGTTCCAACACCGAAAAACATGTTATAACATACATGTTCAAAATAGAAAGAACAAAAGGAAGACTACAGCTCTTCCGCCTCTCTAGCACCTCTAGATCAACCAGCGTGACCGGTACCTAAAGAAAAGAAAATCCCACACCATGAGCCAAGGTTCAGCAGAAACTAGACAAGCATGTAGTATAAGCTAAACATGCTAGGAAAATGACGTGCAGTTTTAGACTCTCTTTCAAGCCTTGAAAATAGTTTTCACATGTAAACGGGAAAGCGAGGATACAAACCATTTTTTCGACTCACTCACAGAAGTTTTGAAAACAGTCGAAAAATAGTTTTTAGATCGCGATTCACACGACTCTTAAAAATAATTTAAAAACTAGTCTATCCGTCCCATAATACAGTACATGCAATCTATGATACATGCAACCGGCCCTCACACGCCGCAACCACAGATCTAATAATCGGCCCTCATACACCACAACCACAGTCTTAACACTAAGACAAAGATCCATACATAAACATACATTCCCGGGATAAAATCGAATACTATGGGGTAAAACAATAAACCAAACCATGGGTTAAAACCACATACTTTACCGTAAGCCACGGGATGGAACCGCCGACTACGAAATATACAATGGGATAAAATCGCATACCACGGGATAAGACCGCACACCAAGGGATAACACCGTATACCACAGGATAAGATTGAAATTAATGGGGTAACACCGAATACATACAACAGGATAATACTAAAACTACGGGATAACATCGAGCATTTCTATGCATAACCAAATCAGGATTTTAAATGCATATAACATACCACATACGCCACATGCATGTGCCCCATAGATCCATCACATCCATGCCTAATAAAACTCTGAGTTTTACGGCATGCAACCACGATACACATAAGATATCCTGCCATGTAATCCATACATAAAGAAACAGTTATAAATGCACATAGTCATATAACCCGACTAGACATCACAAGACACACACCCGTCATTCGATACCCGAACGATCCATCTGCAAATCGGGACCCGTCAACACACAGGGACAACCAACACCTAATCCGGAGATTAACACCTGAACCTCCCATTGGACGATTCTCACCAGAACCAATCCTTAAAATCGCACCACGGACCTACACATCCTGAGCATAACTAACATGCACATAACCGTGCCACAACAACCTGCATCTGATCATGAACATCACACCTGAGGATGGCACCTGAACGAAACACCCGGGGCCACAACACGACCCCCATACCACCACACGATCAACTGAACCCCGAAAGTAATCGACATGTATTTAAATCGACTAATTCCCATAAATTAATCAAATGAATATCATAGGGCGCCAATTGAAAACTAAGAACCCAACCCAAACCATCAAAACCAACAGCCCAAAACTTCAGTCGACTAAGCCTAACCCCTAGTTGACTGAAAAACACACTGGAACAGCCAAAACACCACAGAAGCACTGTCCAATCGACTGACCTTCGAGGTCCGTTCGAATTGAATTGTTGGAGGACGGTTTTAGAATTTGGCACACCTAGGGATTACTCCCTAGGTGGTCGGCCCTAATAATGGGAGTGGGGATTATGTGTTAGATGGATATATATATCTTACTTATTTTAAGGGATAGAAAGATACATATACCATTTATATCTTAAGGGATATATGCAAATATATAATTAAGAGGTTAAACCTAACCCTAATCCCATCCTAGCCGTCGCCCTCTCTCTCTCCTCCTTTGGCAATTTATTTTGCCTCTTTGGAGATTTTGTGTGAAGAGAAACCGAGGAAAAGAAGAACTCTTCGATCGGAATCGGTGCCCACACACCATGATCGTCGTAGTGCGTCCGGGACATACGTGAGAATGTTGCAAGGTCGTCTTCAATGTATTCGGGACTTCATGAATCTTTTTGGCAAGTTTCATAAAGGTATTATGCTATTAAGATTAATATTATTCTTTGTTTTCATGAAAAACGCACACGTCGTTTTTTTTTGTCACGGCGTCGGTTCAAAATTTTTTATTTCCGCTCCAACAATGGTATCAGAGCCGTGGTTGCATTTTTCATGAAAAACCATTGTGCTAACCGTTGTTTTGTAGCCTATGTCGTTATGATTCGGTTAAATGCATGTATGAATATATGTATGGTTTATATCATTTTTAATCGTTTATCTCGACGGTTTTGATTCGAGATTAGATTGGTTGTACGCCTCCTACGTGGGGTACAGGTTTGTTGACGATGTAATCTATTATTTCATTCATTTTTTTAGATCAATATTGTAATCAGATCACGCAAAACGAGGAATGAAATCGAAAAAAGAAGAGCAAAGAAGCGGCGGCAAAGGGGCTATTTGGCCTGAACAGCAAGGCTGTTTCGGGGCTTGTTTTCGGAGCTTTTGGCAATCTTTTTCAACGTGATTTTTTTTCTGAAATTAAGATTATCCGTTGGCTATCCGATGGTGGTTCGGTTGCTGTTAGACGACGACGGCAAAGGCGTGAAAAGTTGCTTCAAAGATGGTCGCGCACAGTGGCACCCTGCAGAAATTTCGGCACTTTGAGGATTTTTCGAGGCACTTCGGTTTCGAATTTTAACACAACTCTTTTTTGGAGATCAAGACCTCGATGTGCTCTACCTACCACAATTTTTTGGGGGTTCAAAAGTGGCGGTAAGGCGGTCAAACAGCGGCTGGAAAAAGGCGGCGCAGTGCTGCCTACACAGCAGAATTTTTGGCAATTTAAGGGGTTGTTTGGGCTTCTTTTTCAGCATTTTTCTGGTGTTCTAGCGGTGCTCCGAGGCTGTGACGGTGGTCCGGAGGCTGAGAAAAAGTTTGGGGTCTTTGACAGCTCGTTTAGGGTTCCAAAACCCTAGGCGTTTAATCTTTAATTCGAGACCATCGGATTAAAAGATTAAACGGATGGACCGGGTCATAATGATTTAATTTATATTTATTTTTTAGTTATTTAATTATTTATTTATTTTTGTGGATGAATTTTATTTTATTTATTTTTCCTTTTATGCATTATTTTTATTATTGGAAGTATATTAGGAAAACGGTTTTATAAAATAAATAATCATAACAATTTTTTAAAACAAAAAAATAAATAGATAATTATTTATTTAATTTTTGTGTTAAAATTAATTAAGATTTTTTAATTAAAATCCGGGTAATTAATTTCTTTCGCAAAATTAAATAAGGAAGTTTTTTTAATTTATTTTATTATGGTTAAACAAGGAATATTTTAATTGATTAAAACTGAATTTATTTTTATCGAAAATTAAAATATGTTTAACCGTTAAAAATGAACAAAAAGAAAAAACTCTTGATTTTTTTAAAATATTAAGTGAGAGAAGGGTTTAGTCACAGATAAATCTTACGGTCTCCATTACACGTTCATAGGAGATGTGGTTATAGCTCGCGCACCGGCTTCGACTTTCGGTCTCCCTAAGGAAGGGCTATAATCATTGTATCTCCGGTACGAATCTTCAAAAGAAGTAGATTTGAAAATAGTGCGAAATAGGGTTCGTTCACATCGGGCCCGGAACTTTGACACGGTATTTTCAAATTAAGTGTAATGGTTATACACTTAACCCATGAATAAAAGTATCCTTCCTAAGGAGTCACTGTTTTTATTTGTGGGGACCAAAATATATTGGCTATTTAATTTACATGGAATGTTCTATATCAAGGATATAAAATACCTAGTAGTTCTTTGTTCGTTGATTGTTAGATATCCACACTACGTGTCCTATCAATTGATGTGACTCTAGGCCGATGGCTTTTCATTATGATATTTGGTTCCGGTAGTAAATTAATAGGCTGGCATGTCTGTCCAGACGGGTGTTGATTAGTAGACGTCCACACTACGTGGCCTGCTTAATCACGAAGGATTCGGGCTGCCAATAATTTTTTTTTAAATTAAAAGGTTGAGGGACCCTAATTTGATAAAAGAATTAAAAAAAAATTTCTCTTTTGTTTCTCAGGATTAATAATGGGATCATTCAATCCACTTGCAGCAATTCTCAAGGAACATAAACTAACTAAACCAAACTTTATCCCATGGAAACGGAATCTCGATATTGTTTTAACTTCTGACGACTATAGGTTTGCGTTGCATGACCCCTGTCCTCCCATTCCCCATAGTGGATCGACCGAACAGAAGATCCAGGATTATGAGAAATAGGTGAAGGCTAATCGGATGGCTAGCTGTTACATCCTAGCATCTATGTCGGATGTTCTGCAAAGTAAGCATCAGTCTATGGCATCTGCAACTGAGATCATGTTGAACCTTACAGAAATATTTGGTAATCAGGGTCGGGCAGCAAGGCAGGTGACCATGAGGACTCTCATAAACACAACCATGGCTGAGGGTACACCTGTTAGGGATCACGTTTTGAAAATGATCGGTCTTCTTAACGAGCTGGAGGTTCTTGGATCAGAAATCGATGCCGAATCCCAAATTGATATCGTGCTCCAGCCACTGCCTGATTCTTTTCAAAATTTCCGCCTAAATTATACTATGAGAAAATTAAATTTTTCTCTTACAGAATTGTTGAAAGATTTATAGGCAGCGGAAGGTGTTATCCGCAAGCCAACCCATGCATTTATTGCTGAAAAGGCTTCTACTTCTAGGCCAAGAGGTGGTAAGAAGAAAAAAAAAGGGCAACAATAGGAAAATGCAAAGAAGGTTGGCAAAGCTAAGCCATCGCTTGCCAAAGTGAAGGTAAAGGCGCCAAAGGGCACGTGCTATTTTTGTTAGAAACCAGGACACTAGAAGAGAGACTGTCCTGACCGAAAGAACAAGCTAGCTGCAGGTATTGCTTTTTCTCTAGTAGTTGAATCATATTTACCGGTTGTATCTGCAGAAACCTGGTGTGTAGATACGGGAGCTACTAATCGTGTCTGCAATTCTTTGCAGGGGTTCTAGGTAACCAGGCAGCTTAGAAAAGGCGAGATCTACCTTTAAATAGGGAATAACTCCTAGGTGTCTGCTATTGTAGTGGGAGAAGTAGCTCTTTATTTCAGTAATAATAAGTGTTTAATTTTGAAGAACATTTTATATGTACCCCAAATCAGGTGGAACTTAGTTTCGGTTTCCTGTTTGGGGAATGATGGATATTGTATTTCTTTTAATAAGTTTTCATGCAGTATTATGGTTGAAAAACAATTTATCTATCGTGGTACATTGAAAAATGCTCTTTACATTTTACGCCATGTTATTTCTGCTGATAAAAATAATGAGGTGAATAATTTACATGTTTTATCACTTAAAATGAAAGTTTTCTACTTGAACCATACGCTACTTTGGCATCTTCGTTTGAGTCATGTTAATCTAAAAAGGATACAAAGACTTGTTGAAAACGGGCCTTTAGGTTCATTGGAAGTAGAGGCACTTTCAATCTGCGAATCCTGTTGAGAAGGTAAGATGACCAAGAGGCCGTTTACGGCCAAGGGATTTAGAGACAAAGAAGTGTTGGGATTGGTTCACTCTGATTTACGTGGTCCCATGAACATCCAGGCAAGAGGTGGGTATGAATATTTTGCCACTTTTATTGACGATTACTCTAGGTATGGATATGTTTACCTACTTCACCGCAAGTCTGAGACCTTTGAGAAATTAAAAGTGTTTAAGGCGGAAGCGGAGAAGCAAATAGGTAAAAGTATCAAAACCCTACGATCTGATCGTGGAGGTGAATA
>JAULJZ010150518.1:0-10007 GCA_032270985.1 Heliamphora pulchella | reverse complement strand
TCATTGTATAGATCCAATGTATATCTCACATTCATTCTTAGATACATAATGAATATACTATGTTCAATGTAAGTCTTCCATACATGTATATATAGGTGTATTCATCAATACATATTCATTAATAAGTTCATGAACATTAAAAATTTCTTGGTGGGATTAATCTAATATATTTACTCATTGACCACAATAAAGATATAAATGCTAACAAATTCCTGATGACAAACTCAATATTGAAATATTGCTTTCTTTATTTATTCGCATGTTTACAAAACTTATGGTCCTTTATATAGAACCCGATGCTCGCTTTGCTCAATGCTGAACAAATTTATAGCTCGAATGCATATTCTAGCATATTAATTCCAGCTACCTGTTCACACTAGTGGTTTGGAAAACAAACAGAGCCTCAAGAGCATTTGAATTCATAGGACTTCCAAAGTGGCTTGAGACAAAGCTCAATACTTATCTTCGGTGGAGAGTTTAGCCGCGGTGGGTTGCTTTTTAGCCGACCATAAAGTAAGATTGGGACACAAAAATACACAGTTTCCTGTAGTGGACCGACGATCACTAGAATCACCTGTCCAATTCAAATTGAAAAAGGTATTGAAATCAATTGAGTCAAGAGAGAAGGTGAGACCATGGTCTAAAGTACCTCTCAAATAGCTCGAAATGTCTAACTTGCGTATGACAGAACGAAAATGCCCATTTGTGGGATGCCGCATATGCTGGCAAGCGTGGTTCATAGCAAAGGCAAGGTCTGTTGAGAATTGGAGCAAGATCTCTAATCTCGCCCAAGATTACCAAAGAACGCACAAACCTCATAATACGAACAAAAAAGAAAGAAAGACAATTACACAATCAAGACAAGATGATTTACGTGATTCGACAAGTCGTGCTTACATCAACAGTATCACACACTTTCAATAGTCTTGAAAGAATATAAGAAAAGAATTTTCTTGAGAGAGAATACAAAAAAACCTCAAAGAAAACAATATAACATAATGACTGCTGCAAACCTTAGTAATTTATAATAGGCGTGCCTTCGTACAGACTACTTGAGTTGTCTTCAAGCGGTCAAAGTGAGCTCTCGGTATCTCGCTGCAGACACCTAACCGCTCGTGTAGTCTCCCTATCGCTCGAACAGTCTGTTCCAAAACATGTTTTTCTTCACCTTCTCCAAATAAGCAAATCACGATATAAACCCAATAAGCAAATCACTTCCCAATTAGTGTGAGACAAAAAACCAAAGTTTTTATATAATCAAACTAGAGAGCTTGGCTCAACAATCCCCTACTTTGATTGTATAATAGCCAAGCTGTTGGGACTTGCTTTAAACAATTCATGCAACTATATAATTACAATTGCATTTCTGGTCTTATATCAACAAATAATTTTGAACTTCATGTTATTAAATACATATTTAACTCCTCACGCTAAGATTATAGATACTAGTCGATTAAATTAAATTACTGATATTTTTATTTAATCGACCACTTATAATTTTCTTAAGACTTTTCACTTAGTTTATTTTATATTTCGGATACAAAATCCACCAATAGAGTTTAATATAATTAAAATTTATAAGTTTTCTTATGCGATATCATCAATTCCTATACCAGGATATAGATTCTATTAATAATTAATATTTACTATACACGTAATGCCATTATCTAATCACCAAATTTTTTGACTTCTAAAAGATCTGTTTTTTATGAATTAAAAATAACAAACACTAAACATAAGTGGCTATTAATTATTTCAGCAATAAGAACATAAACACTCTTAATAACCATGTGGTATTAATTATTTTATACAGTCAGTATAAAAATAACTAACCCAAGACGGTTCTATTCAATACACATTAAGTATATTAGCACCATATGTTGGAACTTTACCATATTCCATAATCAAGACAGACCTATTAAAGCACTGTTCTACAATTCTATCGATTGTGTGTTTAATTTCATCTGAGACTGTGTACAAAAAATTTATATTTTGTAAGAATTGATAATCTAATCTTCTCTGTGTAAGCCAAACTCTATATCAGATCATCTACTGTGTAGAATAAATAACACATGCATAATATTAAATAAATAATACGGTACAAATATTGCTTATACAAATTTCATTAAAATAGAAATAATAAATTTTATTAATAAATAAAATAAATATTAGAATCTAGTATACAAAAATATATTTTTTAATATATATCCCTAACAGTTATTTTTTATACTTGAAATTTACCTCTAGATAGTGTTGTGTTTGGACTAAGATTTTGCAACGAGAGTCGTAGCAGGAAAGAAAATTATTAGAAAAAAGGTAAAGTGAAAAAGATGAATTTATTAAGTGCCTGTTTGGGATGTCTAAAGAGTTTGACTTTTAAAAGATTTAGTTATTTAATAAAAAATAGAATAAAAAAAGTTTAATTGTTTGAGATAATTTTTTATAGCAGCTTTTTACTTTTTATTGAAATATCAAAAATATTTTTAATTTTAATTTTAATTTTTAAGTTGTAGTGTTTAGAATATTAACAAGGTTTTTTTTAATTTTTTTGAGTAAGATTGACTTTTTTATGTAAATGTATTATAATAATTTTGTTTGAAAAAAAGTTAAGGTGTTTGGGATATGTATTGACTTTTTTCTTAAATTAAGAGATAAAAAAAAATTAATTAACTTTTTTTAAAAAAACCAAATAGTATAGTTTAAAAGCCGACTTTTTAAATTCGCTTTACAAATTCATTATCACAATACATCTATAGATGTGCTCATACAAATTAAAAATAATTACTTTGGTCCCTCAACTAATAAAATAATTTTTTTATTAATTGAGAACCAAAGTAATTATTTTTTTTAATTGACTCTTATATATATTTTTTGTGAACCAAATATGAAAGCTATAACTAGATGGGCTACCCTTTTTTAACAAAAAATTAATGAGCCCAAGCTACCACATTTATCACTTGTGCAAGGGCCGAGCCTGGCTAGTGAAGAAATCCTCAAAACTCTTACAAAGGAGAATTTATTTTGTGGGGCAATATCGCTATTTTTATATCCTGAGTTAATATCATCACTCATTATTTATCGTCCAGTGACCCGTAATTAGTATTTTTTTTAATAATAATGCACATTAATGTTAGTCTTATTCGGCGACTAAACTTTAAGGTAAGTTCTTTTTTTTTAAACTCTTTATGCATAATTAAGTTCAAAAAATAAAAAAAACTCATTTAATTATTCATACCTTTAGGCATTAGGCCAATTTTAAGTCAATGCTTTAGTTTAGAGAAATACCATATCCATTTGTCTAAAACTAGAAACAAAAACCTTTGCAGCTCGTTTGATAAGGTTTACGTTTATTGTTTATTTTTGTTGGATGAGTATTTTTGTTTTTAAAAATATGTAAATAATTTTAAAAATCTACTAAATTCACATAAATGAAAAAATGTATTTTCACTTATTTTGTAAATCATTTTTTTCTTCCTCCTCTATTATCTTTGAGACTTCGACTATTCCTATCTTTTGCTACTATCACCAACACATTCTCCTACTTACCACAACCTCCACCCATCACCTTCCCCTATCAACCACAACTTTCATATGCCGTTGCTAGTCATCAATTATAATTATCATCATCTTTTGGTCACCATTTTTACTTACCGACCACCACATTTACCTACTACTCCATTTACCACTAGACCCATTGTTATCTCTACTAACTAACTCTCGTTACGAGCAACCACATCCCCTTACTTCTCCCATCAGTCGCCATCTCCACTCATCAAACTGCCTTTGCTCATCGACTGTCACTTGCATCCATCATTGTTGGCCACTATCACTGTTGCTGGCTATCATTTTTGGCATCTCTGCTTATCACATTTTATTACCTCAAACTAATAGTAACCAATTTTACAAGTTGTTCAACACGAGCTTTACAACTTCACCACCATAGGCCTCTTTCATCATATCACTTTTAGTCTCCATCGTCTATCACTACATCTAACCACCATAGACATCACCATCTCTAAAAATGGTCTAGAGCAACTTTCCTTCTGCTAATGGTTTCATTTGATAACCTCTTACTCTTTTCAAAATTAAATTTTACAAAAAAATATATTTACCAATGTATTTTTTATTTTTGTTTTTTTAGATAATTAAAAGTATATATTTTTTTGTTTATAATAAATGAATCATAAAAAATTGTAAATATTACCAAACAAGACCTTAATTTCTAAAAAAAAATAAAAAATACAAACCAAACATTTGGGCCTGTTTGGGCTTAATTTCAGAAATTTTACATATTTTTGTTTTTTCTAAACTTTTTCATATTTTGATTATTTTTTTTTACTTTTTCGAGAAAAATAAAAAAATTTGATGAAAATAAAAAAAAGCTCATTAATGACGAAAATAAGTAATATTAAATTTAACTTATTAGTTTATTTTGACTTATTTTTATTTTTTTGATTTTTTTTATTTTGATAAAAAAAATTATTTTTTTAACTTATTTCGATGAGAAAAGTTAAAAAAATATAATAATTTAACTAAATAACAAAATAATTTTATTAAAAATAAAAATAAATAAAAATAAAACAAGTAAATAAACAATTATTTCAAAATTTGTTTTGTCTCTAAGCAAAATGATAACATTATTACCCAAAAAAAAATAAAAAAAATAATTAAAAAAATGATAACATTAATAACAATGGCGACCGTTGGATCGAAGTTTTAACAAGGTTGGAATGGCGATAGTACCTGTTGGGTACAGAAAAGGCTAGCGCCGCAGCCGAAATTCGATTACTTGCACGCCAGTGACAAGTCTTTCGAAGATAACAACGTTTGTTCATCGTCTAAGGTCAAATCGTTTCAAATCTCTATATCACATCTCTATTCGCTGAGTTTTCATGCCTAGTACGTCCTAAATAAATTCAGAGTTTTCCTTTCGTGCGTCCGGGGGACAACTCCAGCACAGGAGAACCATTACTTACTTCTCGAGTACCGCGTAACGTTGTTAATGTCGGTCAACCAGTCTCAAAGTTATTTATTTATTTATTTATTTTTGTTAAATTTAGTTTAATAGGTGTGTTTAGTAAAGTTATTGTTAGTAATTTTTAATTTTTTTATTAATTTTATTATAAATTATAATTTTTTAAATACTCATAATTTCTACTACAAGTTATAATTACTTTCTTTCTTCTTATTTTCGTTATAAGTTATAATCTTTACTAAATAATCACAACTTATATTACAAATTACAATTTATAAGTTTTTAGTTTTAGTAATGTTAAACACCACCAAATTATATTGTTTGGTAATTTAAGTTTTAAGCTAATTTTTTTAAAATTAGTTGTTTAGGTAAAAAGTTTTTTTTAACTTTTTGTACAAATTGAACAATTTTATTATTTTATATATTTGATATTATTAATTATATGTAGTTAGGGTTTGTAGTAATAAATAAGTTATGAATGATTATTATTATTGTGTTGGGATTTGAACACCAATTCTTGAATGCAAATATAAGAAAAAAAATGCACAAAAAATTAAAAAATAATCAATATCAATAATTTACGTGATTTGGCCCACACTGACCTACGTTCACAAGCGAGAGAGAAAATATTTTACGTTGAATGCGAAAGAGTACAATACTCATTTCACTTCTTTCTACCAGTTAACCTCTTAAATTCTTTTGTAATATTAGATCTCCAATAATGTTTTATTTATAGGTATACGTAGAAACTCTAAAAATATATAAACCCATTTAGTATTAACTCTATATAATATGAATTCCTAGTGGACTCCTTATCCTCCCCCAATCAAACACGTATAAATGAAAATAAAATAATAAATGGGTTGGTAGAATACAAGATACTTAGCTCAATAATTTTCACATTGGCTTGAATTCTACAAATCACCTTAAAGATAACCAGCGTTGATATCGATTCTATCGTCGTCGTTGTCGTCAAACTACCACACCTAAACAGCATAACTCACAACTCTACACTGATGTGCTCGCACCCCAACTCGGGAGCCCTACAAAACTTATTACTTTGTAAAAGAACATGACCCTATCTCTCTTCCTTTGTGCATACAACTGAAGAAATCGCCGCGATTAACCAAATCAAGAGCAAGGGAGACTCTCTTCTGTAGAGGTGTATACCTTTTCATCGCGTTTGTCGTATTAGTCTAGTTTTCTAGAGCTTTCCACTGAACATCTAACAACAGCTTTCGCATCTTACTGGCATTCTGCACACTATCTGATTTGCTCACCTGTGCACATATACTACCTCATCGGTTTCGTGTACCCTTGCGCCTGTTATATGTGCTTCTCTGTAACTGCTATTTACCCTGATCACCCTTACACTTTGTCTGTATATTTCGCCTACCTATACTACTCTTTTAATGTTTGCAGTAGTTTTACCTATTACAACACTCCCAACGAGCTTGTATAGGTTGTTAATCATCTATCTTTGTAGTACATCATTATTTCTCTTTGAAACCCAAAGTACTCTACCTTCTGATGAGAACATGTAATCTCTTGAATCTAGCATTTCCTAAAATATCAAATTCTTCCTTAGATTCAGTACATGTTTAACCCCAGTCAAAACCAAAACAGCACCATCAGATCTATAAAACCACACTGTCTCTATATCGACAACTCTACTTACTGCATTATTAGCCATCCTAACAGTTTTTCAAGGAGTATGAACTGCCATTCTAACCTTTCTTGGGAGATTCTATCCATAAATGTAAAGTTTATGACTGAATGATATTGCTTCATTGCATGATTGATACATATTAATATATTTTCTGACTGCATACATATGGAACGAACATCCAGAATCAAATATCTAATATGATTTTTTTGTACGTAAAGTAACTATGAGTACTGTGGCGTTGGAATTTTGAATTTTATTCAAAAATAGAGAATTAAAAAGTTATTTTGAAGATTTTTAACGCCTTAAAAATCAAAAGAATTTGAAAACCCTTTTTGTTGAAAAATTGGAGTCGCCATTTAGTTTTTGAGAACAATCAAGAAAAATAAAAATGAGCAACTGATTTTTAAAACGTTAAGCAGAGAAAATAAAGGTCCGGACGCTAAGGTATAAATCGGAGAAGGTGTTAGGCACCTCATTCACCCAACCGTAAAGTTGATCTCTACTAATTATCATTGGTTCTTAATTAGATTTATCAAATGTATGCAAATACAGAAAATAGAGACGAAAAGAAAATATCTAAAATTAAATAAAAAAATAGCATAGCATAGGTATATAAAACACCAAACAAAGCATAAAAAGAAATCTTAAATCTTAAGGCATGTAAAATCTATATTAAATAATACATGATGAAAGCCGCAAGTGATAAGCAATGATTAGAAGATGTTATCAATTAACTTGAATTTACAAACCCTAATCAGAATACTAAGTAAGCATAACTTGGTTCCAAACAAAAGAGAAATAAACTCCAAAGTTCTCTAAGTCTTAATCATACTGAAAATACACTACAAATTGCATGCTGATAATCAACAGACTATGTAAAGAGCAAGAATAGGCTACTGGAACCAAATTAAGCTTACTGGGTGTGTATCTTATATTCTGTTAAACCATATAATTAATATTTTATTTACATGTATTTGATCTCGGCTAGAATCATGATTCCATAAAAAATCTAATATATGTAGGATTTTGTAATTATATGGGGGCTAGAGTTTTAGAGTTTACCTATAAATAGGATTCTATAATTTTAGTTATTTGTATGGAGAGTAAATTAAGGGCGTAAAGATGTAGGGAGAGATGAAAAAGTACCATGGCACGGGACTAACCCTTGAGCGAAAAAACGAGATTTGTTTTAGGACTTGGGTTGTAGGTATTGGATTTTGGGTATTTTTGATCTTGAAATTATATACTCTATAGTTATTGTTGATTATTTCTCTCACCCATGGAGGTAGACAGATTGTGTCCAATCACATATATTAATGCCTGATATTTTCTTTGGTGTGTGCATATTTTGCTTCGGTTAGCGTTTGGAGATTAGTGTTCAAATCCCAACAAGTGGTATCAGAGCCGAATGTTGAAGTTTTATAATTATTTTTATGCACAAAAAGAGAAAAAAAGAAGAAGATGATGGCGGGGACGCTGTTAACAGTTTGTAGTAGCAAAATATTTTTACAATGTGATAAGTTTTTGGCATACGAAACGTTTTAAAATCCTAAACTAGGAAAATCACAGCAACAATTGGTGTAAGATAAGATTAGGAATCTAATCTTGATTTTGATTGGGTGTGATTGCTTACTGAACTTGAATTAGGCAAGTGGTGTATCTTGGAATTGGAAGCTTGCTGGAACGAACGAATCATGGGAGTGATTTACATTGATCAAAAAGAGTTTTCATTGGGTCTGGTTCTTGTGTTGAAATTGACAGCTCAAAATTATTCTTGTTATATCGGTTCGTATATATAGCAAAATAATTTAAGGAGAAAGTGTCTCCTAAGGTTTTTCAACACCGTAGATTTATCGGTATAGTTAAAATTTCCTGATTCTGAATGGTTTGATTGGACAGATTCGGCCTAAATCGAGTTTGATCAAGGGCGATCGAATTTGATCGTGGGTGATCAGGTGATCGGGATCAATCTGGTTCAATTAATGGCGGAAGACTAATCATCAATGGATACAGCTGAAATTTTAATTGCAGGTAGAGTCAAGTCAGACAGCGATTTTTTGATTCGACAAATGATTAGCAATAATTTCACTTCGGCGAATTGGTGGAGTGACGGCGGATACCTCAACGAATAGGTATCAGGCATCTCGGTGTAGAGGTGCGGGCCATGCTGGTTCGAGTATGACGGATTAACGACGAGACAGAATCGATATCGGTACTGGTTATCTTCAAGGTACCTATCAGAATTCAAGCTAATGTGGAGATTTTTTTATTAGACTTTTTCTGTACAAAATAAATATTTTTGATTTATACGGTACGAAATCAAAAAAATATATCTTGCTCCGATCTCCCACCACAGTTTCGAATCTTCAATCGTCGGCTTTGATACCACTTGTTGGGATTTGAATACCAATTTTCGAACGCGAATGGAAGCAAAACATGCACATACTAAAGAAAATATCATGCAACGATATACATGGTTCGGTACAATCTACCTATGTCTACGGGTGAGAGAGATAATCAATTATAACCGTAGAATGTACAATTCTAATATCAAAAACACCCTAAAATTTGACACATACAACCTATACCCTAAAATAAACCCCGTTTTCTCGCTCATGGGTTATTTCCATGCTTCTAATATTTTTCCATCACTCCCTACATCTCCACCCATTTTGATTCAAATATCCACACAAACAATTAAAATTATAGAGTCCTATTTAAATGTAAATTTTAAAATCCTAGTCCCATATAATTATAAAATACTACACATATTAGACTTTTTGTAGATTAATGACTATAGCCCAGACCAAATACATGTAAATAAAATATTAATTTTTTTTCTTTATCTCTTCTCTATGGAAAGACAAACTTTAAAACCCCATCCCCATATAATTATAAAACTCTACACATATTAGATTTTTTATGGATTAATGACTCAAGTCTAAGCCAAATACATGTAAATAAAATATTAATTATATGAGTTCGTATAATACATAACATACACTCAGCAATCTCTACATTGGCTTAAATTCTATAAATCACCCTGAATATAACTAGTGTTGATGTCGATTCTACCATTGTCGTCAATCCGGCACACTCATACTAGCATGGTCCACACCTCTACACCGAGATGTCCGACACCTATTCGTACCGAGATGTCCGACTCCTATTCGTCGAGGTGTCCAACGTTACTCCACCTATTAGTCGAGGTATATTGGTTGCCAATCATCTGTTGAATAAGGAAATCACCGTCAGATTTGACTCCACCACCAACTAAGATTTCAGTTGCATTCATTGATAATTAGTCTTCACCTGTGGATTGAACCAAATTGCTCCCGATACCTCTGATCATTCGCAATCAAA
>JAULJZ010150517.1:0-30708 GCA_032270985.1 Heliamphora pulchella | reverse complement strand
GCGTCTTTCTTTAATTGCAGAAACCGCTGGTAGGTGTTTGTGTTCCACTGGAAGTCTTACTCATAATTACTCCCCAGATCCCTGCTGTAGCCCTATATATACGCGGGTAGGTTGAACCAGTTTGAGATTGATAGTCCATATATCATTATCATTGAGATATTATTTTTTTCTTACAAAGACTTAAATATATCGAGATTCTGTCGGTACAAATTCTCGGAAGATCGTAGCCCACACTACATTCGAGGATCGCGTAAGGGAATACAGTAGAAGATCTGACTAGAGTTTTAACTCGGAATCAAGTCATTCTGTTTTACATCATAAACACATCGTACCCTTGCGCCAAACACACTGTTAACCCAAATTAAGTAAAAAAGTGCTTACATTCCTAGCAGTCACAACATCCAATGTTACGGGCGTGACCTTTTGGCACTAACATCAATCCGATTGCAACATTGATTCTTGTGATCATATCTTTTTGCCTCATTTGTATTGCGACCGCAACATTCATATGTCATGGTCGCAAGTCTTGTTCATTTCCAGTAGCTTATTTTGTTTTTACAGTATTCTGTTATGTTATGTATGATCTCCAGTATGCAATTTATTGTGTGATTTTAGCATGGTTAGGGTTTATATTGTTTTAGGATTGCTTTTCTTTTCTTTAAACCCATGCTATGCTAATGTAAATCATAGTTAAATTTCAACATGATTAGGGTTTGCTCATTTTATGTGATGATTTCGTCCTTTGTTTATTAGTGCATGCGGTTTTTACCATGTATCCTTCGTATAGATTTTACATGCTTTAGGACTTAGAATTTCTTTTTATGCTTTATTTTGTGTTTTATATACCTATGCTATGCTATTTTCATATTTGATTTCAACTGTTCTCTCTTCGCCTTCACTTTTTATATTTGTATGCATTTGAGAAATTTAATTAAAGAACCAACGATGATTAGTAGATGCCAACCTCACAGTTGGGCGAATGGTGTGCCTAACACCTTTTCCGATTCATACCTTAGCCCCCAGACCCATGTTTTTTCTGTTAAACGTTTTAAGGATCAGTGTTTCCTTTTTGTTTTAATTGGTTTTTATCAAAAACGAAGTACCGACTCCATTTTTCAATAAAAAGGGTTTTCAAAATCTTTTAGTTTTCAAGGTGTTAAAAAGTTTTCAAAATAACTCTTGTATTCCCTATTTTTTAATAAAACCCAAAATCCCAACAGTACACTCTCTTGTCTCCCTTTCCTCTCTTCTTCGTCTTCGATGGGCCAGGTGTTGTCTATGTCATCCAACCCCTAGATATCTTCTTCTATGTACGCTATCTCGTGTTCATGTGCTGCCCAGAATTCTATCTACTCTTCCCCATCTGACTTCATTATTGTTCGAACCAACCAAAAAGATTCCATTTCGCTTACATGCACCTCCTCTTTAAGGAATTAAGGGAGAGTAATGCCGTCCAAGACACTTCGGAACCTATAAGGCCGTATCGAATAGTTGAGCAGCCAATCATCATTCTCATTGTGCTCCTCTTCGACTTAGTTGTCAGTTTGGACCCCGATTTCCATTTCATTCTAGGCTTCTTCCTCCTATTCTTCCACTCCCCATAATTTGTTCCCTGCCATAATCAAAGAGCATGATAACTGGTCTTCTAAGGCCAGAACAGACGGACGCGGATGATGAGCCAAACTAATGTAGCAGCTGGGGTCTTCTGGCTGCCTTGTCTAGATACAATTTAGATTGACCTGCTTCGCATGGTTTGGGAGTGGGTTGGTTGTTACATTCAGCATTGGGATAATAGATGGTGGGGGAACAACTTTGTTGTCAATGAGGACTTGGATTTCATAACAGAGCCTTGGGTAATTATCAGTCAAATGCCCGTGACTTTGGTGGTACGAGCAGTACTAAAAGGGATTGTACCTTGGTGGTAAAGGGTTGGGGAGAGGCATCGGATCAAGAAATTTTATTAGCCCATTCTCGACAAGTCGATTCAATGTCGTGGTTAGGGAGATGTTGAGGGGTATGAAGACACTCCTCAGCATATTTTGGTTGTGATGGTTGGTTATTTCTGGGAGGCGGTGCAGATGAAGGGTTTAGTTAGTCTGACTATGGGTTCAGTAGATTAACCTCGTTAGAGCGAGATACGAGGTTAGTGGAAGAGGTGGATTAGTTTTGGTTGTTGGCAGGGTACGATCTCTTTAAATTTTGACTCGGCTTAACCCTCTCAATAGCATCAGACCAGAGTGCGTCTTCTATCTGTACCCCTGCGTCGAACAGCTACTCGAATGTAGAGAGCAACTGTGTGATCAAATACCACTTCAAAGGGGATTGGTGATTTTTTACCCCAATCCTAACATGTTCCTTCTCAGTTGGCCGATTTGTCATTTTAGCTACTTTCCTTCTCCACTTGGTCAAAAAGTTAAAATACTCCTTGCTCACCTGATTGGTGGTTTTCAGCTCTCGGGTGATCACATCTAGCTGGGCATTATAGTTGTACTGGCTGATAAATGTAGTGACAATGTTTTCTCATGTTCTAGTCCTTACAAAATCTATAGAGAGGAACCATTTTTGCGCTCTCCCTAAAAGTGATCGGTGGAATAGCTAGACTTTCGGCTGGTTATTGACACTCATAGGAGGAAGGGTACCAACGTACATCCTTAAGTGTATTATGGAGTGTCTAGTCCCATCAAATTTCTCTATATCTGGCATTTTAAACTTTTTCGACAGCTTAGAGTCTGGGAACAAGCACAGTCCTCTCACGTCTAACATCTACTTCTCAACCCCCTTCGCCTTCCTCAAAACCTTCTCCATTTTATCAATCTTATTGCTAACACAGATTCTTGAGAGTGGTCAATGTTTTCCTCCTCCACCACAGCCTGACGGTGGACTCGGGGTGGTGCAGCGACTTAAGGTTTGTCGGGGACATGGTTCTCTTCCCAGAAGTTATCTCCTTCCCCATTGTCATTCTAATCGTCTTGCTGTTCATTCAGCTCCGGTGATTGGGCCTAAATTGGCCAGACCTAAGATTGACATTGATTTTGAGCTTGTGTCTGTTGCTCGACTACTCTCTGTATATCCATGATAGCTCTCATCAAAGTTACCAAATTCACCTCGTTTTTAGCCATGCTCGATTATGGTAGTTCTACAGCTTCTATAGAGACTATGTATAACCTCCTAATAACTAACCTAGCCCAAATACGTATAGGATCTAATTTCATTGACTCAATGATCTGGAACGAAAATAAACCTACAACGCAAGGGAAAGGAAACAAACATTAGAAGTTTCCCGAGAGGGAATGAGCAAAACTCCGACAAGAGACACTAAGCACCTTGAGCAATGAGAAATAAAGAGCGAATACGATCACTAAAACAAAGAGAAAACCCCGACTGGGCTCCTAACAAATGAAAAATTGAAAAAGATGGCATAGCTGCCAAGATCTCGAGAGGGAAGCCCAAAACACAAACTAAGACTATATAAAGGAACAAGCAAAAACCCTGGGAGGATAACTATCCTAAACTAGGCAAAGATTCTAAAGAAAACACTGTTAGGGTCCTAGGAGGAAAACTAAGATTCTAAGGAAAACCCGAGCATGGCCCCGGGAGGAAAACCATTCTAATTCGGACGGCGGGTGGTCTATAGAAAACCCGGGCAGAGCCTTAGGGGAAAGACTATCCTAAACCAAACACAAGGGATCTAAAGAAAACCTGATCAGTGCCCCAGAAGGGAAAGCTAATCTAAACCAAATAAGGGATCTAAAGAAAACCCGGGCAGAGCCCCAGGAGAAAGACTATCCTAAACTAAATAAGAGGTTCTAAACCAAAACCCGGGCAGAGCCCTGGGAGGGAAAGCTGATCTCAACAGAACAAGGGATCCAAACAAATACAAATGAAACATCCAATTAAAATAAAACACATAATCATACAAGTTTTATTCATAATGGAAAGTTCTAAGCTACTATGTCCAGAAATGGCCGGTTTGGTCAATACTCAGCGTACTTTCTAAATAAAGTCAAGAATATACCTACTATGCTAGGTGTGGTGCAAGGCATGATCAAACGGTATGCAATAACCCTTTTTGTTGCACCTATCAGAGCGTACGGCCAGAAGGCTTGCTTGCTTCCCCAACTTAGCTTCGAGACAATAAACTGACCGGGGTATCTAGTAGGCTAAGCGGTGGCTAGGATCTATGCAAAATGCATGGAAGAATGCAAATGAGAAAATAAAATTAAGAACCAATGATGCTTTCAAGTCTAGCTCCCTTATTAGTTTTAAAAACGAGTCCCCAACGGAGTTACAAGAAAATACTATGGCGCCGGGATTTGAGTTTTTGTAAAAAAATAGGAATTCATGAGTTTATTTCAAAATGATTTTAACACCTTGAAAGCCAAAAAGTTTTGAAAACCCTTTTGTTTGAAAAATGGACTCGCCACTTGATTTATAAGAAAAATTAAGAAAAACAAAACAAGCTACTGATCTTTATCGTTAACCAGAAAAAACATGAGTTTGGGGGCTAAGGTACGAATCGGGAAGGGTATTAGACAACACGTTTCACCCAACCGTGAGGTTGGTCTATACTCATCATCATTCGTTTTTAATTTAATTTCTCAAATGCGTACAAATAAACAAAATGGGGGCGAAGAGGGAACAAACAAAATTAAATAATGAAACTACATACTATGATTATATAAACACCCAATAATGGAAAACAAAGCATAACGAAGCAATCCTAAACCCAAATCATGTATAGACTATAGTACAGGATACATGCTGGACACCGCATACAATTAATGAAATGGTGCAAAAACAGAGATTTACGCTACTGGAATAGCAAAAAGCTTGTGGCCATGACATACAGAGGTCGCGGTCGCAAGGATAGGAGATCTAAAAGTTGCGAATGTGAAAAATAGAATCACAACCGTGAGAATATCAGTGCACAATAGTTATGCCCGCAACAATAGAAGTTGCGACCGTGAGGTATGTTGGCACTATTTTACTGAATTTGTTTTAAAGGAAGTGTGTAGGGTGCAAGCATGCAATGTGTGGAGTATAATATGAAACATAATCACGAAATCAGTCCAGGCTATTTTGATCAAAAAAACATGACAGGAACATGAATAATTTGATAATAATGAAAATTTAGAATTAAGCATGCAAATAATGTAATTAAGATAATAAGGCCTAATAATAACAAATTAAAAGAATAAGCATGCGAATGGTAAGTTGAAATTAGAATTTTAACCTGACCTCTCCATAGGGGTAGAAAATGTGGGGAGTTGTTGGCTTTTTGGGGGGCCAAAATCTTCTTTAAGGGACTCACTCGTGCGTGGAGGGGACCCCTCACGTGTGATCGGGGCTTAACAGCTCAGCCTGCCGGTGCGCGACGTGTGCACTACGAAACCCCTTTGGCCCACCGACAACATGTATAAACGCAGGACTTTGCGCTGCCATGAGTGTAAGAAAATAAAGTTGCGCTTTCCCTAACACCAATTGGTTTTAGGTGAAATGGTCAGCGTTTGATCCTAATAAGAGGGAAGTGTCCGGGTTCATACGGGGTATACATGCAATGCAATATCCTTGATGTGTCCTCAAGCCGTAGAATGCAGCGGTCGTCTCTCAAATCATCGGGAAAGCTTCAATTCTAGTACTTCGAGTAGTGGGAGTCTATAAAGAATCAGGATATGGGTCGATAATTCAGCCAAGTGTTGACATCGAGAGTTCTTCTCCTAAAAATCATACCAGAGGTATGAATATATAGACTTCGTCAACCAATGCAATGGTGACACGCCTAGGGCCTAGAATAGGTTTACACAGGTTGCGGTCGCAATAAGCGAAGGTTGCGACCACTACGAAGAAAGTAGCAACCGTGACCTTTTTAGGCTTTTCAAGGGACTCTTGTCGCGGTCGCGACAATTGAAGGTTGCTGGCGCAACTGTAGGGGCCAGTGAACAACTACGTCGTAAGGTTTGGATACTGCAGCCTCAAGGTTCGATTTTCAGATGTACAGGTTTCAAATCATTTCTCAGCAATTGTTTGGAGACTTCGAGCATCACTCCTTTTGGTTTTCATCATTGGATTCATCCGAATAAGCATAAGATTCGACAGAATCAAATTGGGGTGTCTACAGTTTCAAATTATGGGATTAGTGACGAAAACCTACAAAGACTAAAACCCTAGAGTTAGATTAGGATGAAAACAAAACCCTAAGATTCAAAGTAAAACCTTACAAAATATTGAATTATCTAATACTAAATTTTAGAAACCTAAAATCATAAGCAATCATAAAATTACAAGTTAACCCTAGAGGATAGAGAAATTATGAAAAAGACACAAACTGAGCCCGAGTGTAATTTTTACACAATATTTTAATCAAATAAGAACGAAACCCTAAGACTCAAGATTTATGTCCCGAACCCTAGAGGTCACTTGATATCAAAATTTGAAACTCTAAAACCGCATAAAATTGTAGAATTACAATTCTACCAATTGGCCTGAGAAAGTAATGGATCATAGAAGATAACACATTAGGCCCATAAATATTAAATCAAGTCCAATAAGAATTTAAACCAAACCCAAGATGATTAAAACATTAGGCCCAAACTTTGACCCAATTACTTAATTAATTAAATTTTGGATTAAAATAATACAAAATAAGCAAAATAAGCAAAATGACAAAAATACCCTTTCATGGCCAATTGTAGGAATTGTTTGTCAAGTGTCACAATTTTATTTTTTTTATACAAAGAATCGCAAGAAGATTAAACAATTTTCCCAAATCAAATCAAATCAAAAATTAAATAATATATATTAAGATATGACAAAGTAAGGAAGAATAGAAATGCTGTATTAAATCAAACCAAGTAAAACTTAGTAGACAAGAATTCAAATTTAGGTCAAATTGACACATCGTTGTAAAATAACTTAATTTAGCCAAACTCTCAACACATAAATAATTAAATAGTGCCAAAATAATTATAAATCACCAATATATTATACTAATCATAAAATAAATAAGTTGTATCAATTCCATAAAAAAAGTACCCAAAATTATATAATAAGTTAATTTTTGGACACTTTCCTTAACAATGTAGTATAAATACATCACTAAACCTTTAATATTTTAATAATAAGCCAATGTTTGGCCTAGCTTTTTTAGAAATTTTTTTCTTAAAAGCCTTTAAAAAAGTCCACTGATTTAGCCTAAGTTGACTTTTTTTTACATCTTTTTACATTTATTTTTTTATAAAAAAATAAAATCAAAAAGCTAAAAAACCTTTAAAAAAAGCTAATCCAAACACAAGCTAAGTCACAAAAAGCATATTTGGAGCCCCAAAATCTGCCATGGATGAAATTCCTAGCTCACACATACTCAATTTGTGTTGCAAATTACCAAATTGTAAGTGTCATCATTTGGCCCGTTAACCTGTTATCGGGCCCAAGCCTGCTCAACCCGTTGGGCTGAAGCCCGACCCAAGCCCGATGCTCGTGCGGACCGAGCCCGCTCAAATAGCATTCGAGCCGGGCCTGGGAATAAGGATCAAAACCCGCCCCACTCGTTAGCCCAGCTCGTTAGCTCGCCGAGTGTCCCACCTAGTAAAAATTATTTTATGTAATTAATAAAATTATTTGACTAATAAAGAATTTGTTTAATTCTTAAATCCCAAAAGGTCAAAAAGTTTTAAGTTATTTCTATTACAAAAAAGGAAGAAAAAATTAGTATTTAAGTTTCTAAGCCCATTGACCCGCTAACTAGCCCGCCTAGTGGCTCGCCCGCCCGCCCGCCTGCCCGGTTTAGATAAGCCCATTGGGGAGGGCCTGAGCTTAACTATTTAAGTACAAACCTGTCCTACTCATTGACAACCTGTAGGCGGGTCTAAGCACTATTTACGCGGCCCGGCCCGGCCTAGCCCATTGACAACCCTTACCAAATTGCATGCAATTCCATTGGTCACTTGAGGTGGCAACATGATGACTCCATTTCCATCAAATTTCTATAAATTGAACACTTTGTTAGGGTTGTATACTAAAAATCACAGAATTTTTTATTTTAGTATTCAATTTTATTTATTAATAAAATTATTTTTTCATTTTTTGAGAATTTTAATGAGCAATGTATCCATTTAATTTTTTAATGTCATGCATGAATGTCTTTTATTGTATATAGTATTTAATCTGGTGTGTAGAGTTCAGCTTGAATACAGAAGACCAGATTAAAAGTTCTTGTAGAATATAAGTTTTTTGGTTAACAATTTAGATGAAATTGGACAAACCATCGGTACAACTGTAGCGCAGAGTTTTAGTAGACGTGTCTTGGTTACGAGAAATAGATAATAACATCACATGTTGTTCTGACTCGCTGTATTAGTACACTTTGTATGTATTGAACATGACTACGTTGGGGTAATTAATTTTATACTGACTATATAAATTAATTTACACGCATGGTTATTATGAGTACTTATTCTCTTAATTCCAAAATAATTAACTATTTATATTTATTTAATATTTATTATTTTAATTCATTAAAGGGTGAGATCTTTTACGGGTCTATACTCCCGGTGAATTTGATAACGATATTAATTATATGGTGACTATTAATTATTGATAGAATTCACGTCCTGAAAGACCGGGATTGACGATACCCCCTTAAGGAAACTTATAAGTTTTGACCGAGCCAAACTCTGCAGGTGAATTTAATTATCTGACAGTTAAATAAGTTAAGCGGAAGGTGTTAAAAAATTTGTTAAATAAGCAGATTAAATATAATTGTCAATAATTTAATTCAATCGGTGAGTATCGAGAATCTTAACGCGGGAAGAATAAATAAGCATTTAATAAAATGAGCTCGAACATTTGATTTTGAGAATATGGTTGGGAGTGAAAATATAATTCTTTAGTGAAATGAATTATAATTAATTTTTTTTGTGAAATTGCCTCTAGGGTGAGGTGGATTTTCATAATTACATTGGAAGCTCAAGTCACATTTACTCCTCAGATCCCTGCTGTAACCTATTTATATGCTATTTGTTGGCCTAACAAGGATTCAACATCCATTTTGATGATAACAAACTTAAGTATTTAATTGTGCATGTTAAGCTTGTGTACAGAAAATTCATGGATGACACTTGGAATCAATGACACATAAAGCAGTGGAAGGCTATTTATGGGAAATTATGGAAGCCATGAAGCATGAAACAAGTGAAGGAAATTTAGGAGAAAAGTGAAGACAAAAATTGATTTAATTTTTTATTTTATTAGGAGTTATGTAAGTTCATCTCATAAAGATATTGGTTGAAGCTCATAGGAAGACCTAGATGGAACATAAGTATTTTGAGTTTCATGAAAAATCATTTTTAAATAATAATGATATTTTTTAGAGCCTAAAAAGATTTTCAAAAATCAAAAATCTATTTTTTCAAAGGTTAGTCGATTGAGAAAACTCAAGCAGTCGACCGAGTAGGGAAAATTTTGAATTTTGGTTGAAACGGTTAGTTTGAAACTTCCTTATTTAGCCCAACGGCTAGTATATATTTTTTACCTATAAATACAGCCCTTGAAGACTGTCAAAGGCACCAACAAGGCATTCCATTCTCTCTTGTGCATACATTTTGTGCTCTAAAATCTCTTATTCTCTTGCTTATTTTTTAGAGAAAAACCCTAGAATTCTCTTTTGAGCTTCAAGCAATATTTCTTTGAGAGTGAACTAGTGTGCTTTAAAGTTTGTACCCATTTGCTCATTAAGGAGGTTTTGTTTGTAAATCTTCCATTTCATTCACATTGTAATTGAAGCTAGGTTTGAGCCTTGTTCAAGTGAGGGGATTCACTTGGTGATTGAAGAGGTAGGGTGCTCTTGGTGTAAGGGTTTCTCCGCTTGATACAAGAGAGGCGCGTCTCCGCCTTAAAGAGGGATTAGTGAAATCCTCAAAGCGGTGTGCTTGAGGCACGGACGTAGGCCGTAGCGCCAAACTTTGTAAAAATTTTAGTTTTGTTCTCTCTTCCCTTAAAACTCTTTACTTTCGCATTTGGTTAATTATTATTGTTCATTTCTTAGATTAGATATATTGTGAAAAAAAATGGATTAATAATTATTGGCTTTTGTAATTGAAATATTTAAAAACAAATAATAAAAATTATTTAAAACTCCAATTCACCCCCCTCTAGGGATTGCACCGCTCGCACAATTGGTATTAGAGTAAGGTCACACTTTTACCTAACAAGTTTTTGTGAAAAGATCTATGGCTAATATAGGTGTATTCCGTTTTGAAGAGGGTCAATCCTCTACAGGACTTCCAATCTTTTGTGGTGTTAATTACATCTTTTGGAAACAATGGATGAGAATTTTCATTCAAGCAATGGATTGGAGAGCTTGGAAAGTGATTGTCTAAGGTAATTTTATTTCTACTAAAACTGTTGAAGGTAAAAAGGTTCCTAAACTTGAAAAAGAAATGAATAAGAATGACATCAAAATTACTTCAAATTAATTTAAGTGCTATGAATGCTCTATATTGTGCTTTAGATACAAATGAATATAATCGAATCATGACCTGTAAAAGTGCAAAAGAAATTTTAAAAAAATTAAAAATTACATACAAAGGAACACAATATATTAAAGACTCTAGAATTGATAGAATAACTAGTGAGTATGAAAATTTTAAAATGTTTGATGATGAAACTATTTCAAATATGTATACTAGATTTACTCATATTATAAACTCTATTAACGCACTTGGAAAATCTTATCCATCTTATGAATTGTTTAAAAAGGTACTCAAAGCTTTGTTGCCTATATGGGAAGCTAAGGCCACATCCATTGCGGAAGCAAGGAATCTTAGGGTGATGACACTGGATGAGCTAATCGGTTCTCTCCTTACATATGAGGTCAAAATTAATGAACGGGCTAACAAACAACACAAAGCCAAGAAATCCATTACCCTCAAAGCATCAAAGGACAGTTCTAGTGACGAAGAAGACGAAGATTTTGACAATGATAACATAGCTCTCATCACTAGAAGGCTAGGAAAATTCTTCAAAAGGGATAAGAGGTTCGCAAGAAAGTTTCGCAGTACAAAGTTTGAAAAATGTGATTCAAGCAAAAAGGAGTACAAGAAAGATGGCGTTACTTGCTACAATTGCAAGCAAGCCGGACCCATAAAACCATTGTGTCCTTTACTCAAACAAGACTCCAAGAAGAAAAAGATGGCGATGAAAGCTACTACATAGGATGACTGGGACTCAATCTAGTCAAGTAAAAACTCGAGCGATGATGAAGTTGCCAACCTCTACTTGATGGCTAACGTAAATGAGGAGCTACAATCTCACTCTAACTCTAATGCACTTAATTATAATTCTTGTAATGAGTCTAGTACTTGTGACGAATCTATGACGTCCTATAGGGAACTTAAAAACGAACTTTATAGCTTACATAAACGCTTTATAAAATTGGGAAAGAAAAATATAACTTTGAAAAAGGAAAATAAAAATATTTCTAAGGAACTTGAGGACCTAAAAGGTTTAAATGCAAAAGTTGAGTTTGAAAAGGAAAACTTAGCTAAAGATTTAAAAGAATTAAGAGACTCTTTCTCGACCCTTCAAAAAGAACATGATTTGCAAATTGATTCCTTGGAAAAAGACAAACTCATTTTTAGAGTTAAATTCATTAAATTAACCAAAATTTTAGAAAATGAGTTTTCTCAGTTAGAAAAGGAAAATGACTTGTTGAGAAAAGAAATTAAGAACTTAAAAGAAAAAGGCCTTGGAAAAAATAGCTACTGTGATTTGGAAAAAAAAGTGGAAGACTACTCTGAAATAATCTACAAATTCACAAATGGAAAAAAAATTTTTGAAAAACTCTTGGGAGCTCATAGGATGTACTTAAACAAGGAAGGAATTTGTTTTAACTGCGTAGTTAACGTTAAAAAGGCTAAAAATTTTAGAAGTTACTTTGTAAAAGCATCCAACACTTAAGCTCATCTTCTAATATCTATGAAAATGCGACTAGTTTTCTATGTAAGAATAATGGACACATTAACTTTGATTGCCCATTAAAAAAAATAATGGTGTCTCAAAAATGGTTTGGAGAGTTAAAGTTACTAATCCTATCAAACCCAAACAGATTTGGGTACCAAAGAAAATCACTTAAATTGTCTTGTTGGTGTGCTTGAGATCCTCCACCTCAAAAGAAAAATGATACTTGGATAGTGGATGCTCAAGACATATGATGGGCGATAAATCCAAATTCTCAAGCTTAACACCTAAAGATGGAGGTTATGTAACTTTTGAAGACAACGGAAAAGATAAAATCATTGGTGTAGGTATGGTTGGTAAGGAGCCTTCCCTCTTCATTGATAATGTACTTTTTGTTGATGGCCTAAAGCATAATCTCCTAAACATAAGTCAATTATGTGATAAATGATTTAGTGTAACTTTTATGCATGACACTTGCACCGTGGAAAACACTAAAGAACACGAAGTTTTATATGTTGCAAATCGTTGGGAAAACGTTTATACAATTGATTTTGAAAAATTGGATTTCTAAAATGTCAAATGTTTTTCAGCTATAAATGAAACAAGTTAGCTATGGCATAGAAGGTTAGGTTATACTAGCATGGATCTCCTATCCAAACTTGTCAAGTAAGATTTAGTCAAATGGTTACCTAAAACCAAGTTCGTTAAAGACAAAGTTTGCGATGTTTTCCATTTTGGTAAATAAGCCAAAACTAGTTTAAAAAAGAAACAAGAAATTTCTACAAGTAGACCATTACAATTACTTTATCTTGATTTATTTGATCCTACTCAAATTCAAAGTATTGGAGGAAAATCTTATGCATTTGTCATAGTTGATGACTTTTCAAGATTCACTTGGGTACTGTTTGCTGCATCTAAAGATGAAGTATGTCATATTTTTGCCAAACGTTGTAGAAAGATTCAAAATGAAAAGAGCTATTCCATTTCAAACATTCGTAGCGATAGAGGAGAATTTAAAAATAAAGATGTTAAAAATTTTTGTGACCAAAGTGGTATCTCTCATAATTTTTCGGCTCCTCGAACTCCTCAACAAAATGGGGTTGTGAAGAGGAAGAAACAATCTTTACAAGAAATGACTCAAACTATGTTAAATGAACATAAATTACCTAAGTATTTTTGGGCCGAAGCAATCTACACTACCTGTTATGTAATGAACCGGATTTACATTAGGCCTCATTTAAATAAAACTCCTTATGAGCTATGGAATGAAAAAAAGCCCAACATTTTCTACTTTCATGTTTTTAGCTGTAAATATTTTATTTTAAATGATAAAGATACTTTAGGCAAATTTGATTCAAAATCTGATAAAGGCATTTTTCTTAGATATGCCATAAATAGTAAGGTATATAGAGTATATAATAGGAGAACCATGACATTAATTGAATCTATTCATGTAGCTTTTGATGAGGCTAACCCTTTCTCTTCCAAGCTTTCAAATGATGATATATAAATTAGCAAAGGAATGGAGGACTTGCAAATCAAAAAGGACAAAGGAAAATGCATCGAAGATCATGCTCCTTCAACTAACCATACTCTAAATCAAGAGGACCAAGAAGATATGCCAAAGGAATGGAAGACAGTGAAAGGTCACCCTATGGATCAAATCATAGGTGAACCTTCACATGGGGTAACTACTCGATCCTCATTTAAAAATCTTTGTAATCACTTTGCATTTCTATCTCAAGAAGAACCTAAAAACATAAATGATGCATTAGAAGATGAATCCTGGATTATGGCTATGCAAGAAGAATTGAATCAATTTAAAAGAAATAAAGTTTGAAATTTGGTTCCTAGACCTAACGGCCACACTATAATTGGAACTAAATGGGTTTATAGAAATAAAAAAGATGAAAATGGCATTGTTGTCCGAAATAAAGCTAGATTAGTTGCACACGGTTACAAACAAGAAAAGGGTATAGATTTTGATGAAACATATGCACCAGTAGCTAGATTGGAAGCCATTCACATGTTGCTTGCATATGCATCTCATAAAAACTTTAAACTTTTTCAAATGGATGTAAAAAGTACATTTTTGAATAGATTTATAATTGAAGAAGTCTACGTGGAACAACCACCGGGTTTTGAAGACTATCATCATCCAAATCATGTTTTTAAATTATCAAAAGTTTTATATGGTCTAAAACAAGCCCTTAGAGCTTGGTACGAAAGACTAAGTGACTTCTTATTAGAAAATGATTTTACTAGAGGAATAGTTGATACAACACTTTTTATCAAAACAAAAAATGATGACATACTCATGGTTCGGATATATGTCGATGATATCATTTTTGGTGCTACAAATGAAAAGTTGTGCAAGGATTTTTCAATCTATATGCAAAATGAATTTGAGAAGAGCGTGACGGGAAAGCTTACATTTTTTCTCGGGCTACAAATTAAACAAGTCAAGAACGAAACTTTTGTGAACCAATGTATATACATAAGGGATTTACTCAAAAGATTTAACATGGAGGAAGGAAAGGTTTTGGGAACACCCATGAGCCCTTCAACCAAACTTAACAAAGGTGAGCTAGGAAAACTAGTAAATACTAAGCTCTACCGAGATATAATTAGTAGTTTATTATACTTAACTGCAAGTAGATCGGATATAATATTTAGTGTGTGCATGTGCGCTAAGTTTCAAGCCTCACCTAAAGAATCTCATCTAATAGTGGTAAAACGTATTTTAAGATATTTAATCGGCACCATAGATATGGGCTTATGGTATCCAAAATTTACTTCTTTTGAGATGATTAATTACTCCGACGCAGATTATGCAGGATGCCAAATTACTGCAAAAGCACAAGTGGATCTTGTCATTTTTTAGGACAATCTCGTGGTTGATGGTTTTCTAAGAAATAAAATTTCGTAACCTTATTCACTGCCGAAGCCGAATACATAGCCGCCAGTAGTTGTTGTGCCCAAGTGTTGTATATGGAGCAACATCTTAAAGATTATAAATTAGATTATGATATAGTGCCAATAGAATGCGACAACACTAGTACAATAAATATATCTAAAAATTCTATATTGCATTCATGAACCAAACTCATAGAGATAAGACATCATTTTGTTCGTGATCATGTGCAAAAATGAGATATTTTTTTAGAATTTGTATGCACTAATGAACAATGGGCAGGCATCTTCACAAAACCACTAAATGAAGATAGATTTATTTTAATCAGAAGAGAATTAGGCTTATTACATATTCGGGATGTGGTGTGAACATTATTTCCTCTTTCTTTTAAAAATCAAAACAGTTCTATTTTCTAACAGAGGAAACTCAATCAACTGAAGGGCCCAGTTCAGTCGACTGACATGTCTCGGGAACAAATCGCATAAAAGCTTCAGCATCTCAGTCGACTGACTTGCCCTATTCAGTTGACTGAACTCTCGGGGAGTTTTAAACTCTAGGTCGACCGAACCATATATTAGGCCATTTTCTCCCATTTTCCACTCTCGGCTTCTATCTTCTCAGTCTCGATTTCTCTTATTTTTTCCTCCATCCAGCTTCTACCTCATCCCAATCACTCACCCATCATTTTAATCCTATCAATCCTCTCCTTCAACCTCTCCATTCTCGCAATGCCTCCTAGAACCAAAGGTGGAAAAGGAAAAACGATTGCATGAGAGGACACCATGGATGAAAATGATAAATGGTTCTCCATGGGACGGGCCGAAACTCTTTACAAAACTCATCTTCGGTCCCTTGAACCCATCTTCGGTAAGTTCTTAGATATGCGCTTCATAGATCTTCATTTTCCAAATGTGTGTCGACTCCTCGCTCGAATTGGATGGGGTCCATATGTATTTTACCAACCTAAAGGAGTTTTTCCTCTACATACTCATCTCTTTAATGCAAATCTTATGGAAGAGGATAAACCCCATGTCAATGATCCATACACTCATCTTTCCACATACCTATTTGTAAAATAATATCGATTTTCCGATCGAGACATTGCCCAACTTTTTGGCCTTTGTTGCAGAGATTTTGTTTGTCCCAAATCATCCACAAATTGGGTCATGGAACGTGACTTCACCCCTTAAACCTTTTTTTCTAATGGTTATGAGTGAACCGGTCATCAACTTCGCCCTCACTCCACAATATTTCCAACTTACTCTTAAGGCCAAAATCATCCACCTAATCATCACTTACAACATTCTTCCTCGTAGTGGTTCAAGGAGTTATATCTCTTATCTCGATTGCTTTCTCATGTGGTGTATCTACATGGGTCAATGTCTTGATCTTCCATCTGTTATCTGTCATTGGATGTTCGCTAAAAAGAGTACTAAACATCACACTCTTCCATATGGTGCATTTCTTACTCCCCTCTTTGAGTCTCTCGATTTTTCTCCATCTCCTTCCAATTTTGTTTCACCAAAACAATTCAATTTCTTCAACAATACCACTCTCAAACAAATGGGTTATATCTTGAGAGATGGAGATTGGCAACCTAAGGCTCAAAGACATAGGCCAACTCCTCAAGTGGTTCAAGACAGTGAAGAAGGAGAAGAAGAGGATGAAGAGCAAGCCTATGCCCAAGCTGATGCACCTTTTCCAGTAGCTCCAACCGCTCCTACTACTGATGCACCACTTGACCATTCCACTGAGTCTTTTTTAAAGAAAATGGTCAAATCCTTCACCAAAGAGGTCAAACGAGAATTTTTCAAGGTGAACATCCGACTCACTCGCATAGAGGATGCCTTAGGTATTTCTCCATATGAAGCCTCTTCTCAAGACCATGACGATGGCGACAATACCGAGTGCACCTCCAGCTCTACGTCTTTTTGATAATGACAAAAGTGGGAGAAGAGAGAGTGAGCAAAATGATAAGAGAAGTGAGAGAGAAAAATATTTTAATTTTAATCACTGTATTACTTTTGCCACACTCTTATGGCTTTATAGTTTTTGGATGTTACTTTTGGATCTTATGGCTTTATGGTTTTGGGATGTTACTTTTGGATCTTATGGTCTTATTATGGACTTACGCTACTTTTGGATGACATTATGGTTTCATGGTTGGTTATTGTTAATAAGTAACTTTTGTCTTCGTGTTATATGCTTATACTTGAACATAATATGGTTATTGTTATATGGTTGGTTATTGTTAATATGTAACTTTTGTCTTCATGTTATATGTGTATACTTGAACTTATTGTGTAACTTTTGCATGACATTATGGTTTCATGGTTGATTATTGTTAATATGTAACTTTTATCTTCACGTTATATGCTTATACTTGAGCTTAAAGAATCTATTGCTCATCGCATGCTTAAATCAAAGAAACCTAAGTCACTTAAATGTTTGCATTATTTTATATGCATATTGTGACGAAGAGCTTTGCCTACTTATTTCACTTTATTTTGCTCATTGTTTGTCATCATAAAAAATGGAGAGATTGTTGGCTTAACAGGATTTCAACATCCGTTTTGATGATAACAAACTTAAGTATTTAATTGTGCAAGTTAAGCTTGTGTACAGGAAGTTCATGGATGACACTTGGAAGCAATGATGCATAAAGTAAGAGAAGGCTATTTATGAGAAATTATGGAAGCCACGAAGCATGAAACAAGTGAAGGAAATTTAAGAGAAAAGTGAAGACAAAAATTGATTTAATTTTCGATTTTATTAGGAGTTATGTAAGTTCATCTCATAAAGATATTGGTAGAAGCTCATAGGAAGACCTAGATGGACCATAAGTATTTTGAGTTTCATAAAAAATCATTTTTAAATAATAATAATATTTTTTGAGAGCCTAAAATGATTTTCAAAAATCAAAATTTTATTTTTTCAAAGCTCAGTCGACTGAGGAAACTCAGCCAGTTGACTAAGGGGTTCTGCCAAAATTGATTTTTCGATGGAAGGCAGTTTAGTCGACTGAACACCCCAAGTCAGTCGACTGAGTGGGCAAAATTTTGAATTTTAGCTGAAACGGCTAATTTGAAACTTCCTTATTTAGCTCAACGGCTAGTACATATTTTTGGCCTATAAATACAGCCCTTGAGGACTATCAAAGGCACCAACAAGCCTTGCATTCCATTCTCTCTTGTGCTTACATTTTGTGCTCCAAAATCTCTTATTCTCTTGCTTAGTTTTTAGAGAAAAATCCAAGAATTCTCTTTTGAGCTTCAAGCAATATTTCTTTGAGAGTGAACTAGTGTGCTTTAAAGTTTGTACTCATTTTCTCATTAAGGAGCTCTTCTTTGTACATCTTCCATTTTATTCACATTGTAATTGAGGCTAGGTTTGAGCATTGTTCAAGTGAGGGGATTCACTTGGTGATTGAAGAGCTAGGGTGCTCTTGGTGTAAGAGCTTATCCGCCTGATAAAGGAGAGAGACGTCTCCACCTTAAAGAGGGATTAGAGAAATCCTCAAAGTGGTGTGCATGAGGCAATGACATAGGTCGTAGCGCCAAACATTGTAAAAATCTTGGTTTTGTTCTCTTCCCTTAAAACTCTTTACTTTCGCATTTGGTTAATTATTATTGTTCATTTCTTAGATTAGATATATTGTGAATAAAAACGAATTAATAATTATTGACTTTTGTAATTGGAATATTTAAAAACAAATAATAAAAATTATTTGAAAATCCAATTCACCCCCTTATGGGATTGCACCGCACTCACACTATTATGCAACCGTAGCCACAGATATACGTTATATACGACTAGGGTTTCCACATATTACCTTAGTGACTAGAGAAGGTTGTGAAGAACACGTTCAAGGTAGTCCACACAACATACGTATTCTGGCATTTTGAAATACAACAAAAGGCTTAGATTTGGAGTTTCAACTTGAAGTCTACAACCATGAAAGCTTATAATCTAACAGTTGTTGCAGCAACGAAAAGTAATCCTACCAGATTTCGTAAGGTATAACTCTAATCTAGTTTTGGGAGTATACACCGAGTTTATTTTGATCATTTGACATCAAAAAGTTTTGATCTAGAGCCGGTATTGGCATTTTCCTATCTAATTTTTTTTTTGGCTTAAATCATGTTCATAATCAATGGATCTTGGCAGTTAGCCTCCAACACACTTTACCCCCTCTCATTTTCAATTAAGAAAGCTTCCAAAAAACCAAAAACTTTTCTCTAAGTTTAAGCAAGAGAATGAGAATGAAGAAGGGGAGAAAGGAAGAAGGAGGATAAGGGAGCCTCTAACAAAGCTAAGTCCCAAACCATGTTCTTCAACCCTAGAACTCAATCTTCAAGTAAGCAACTCGTTAATCCTCCTCTCATAACCCTTCCCTAATCTATCTCTAACAAGCCAAATGAATAAAACAAGAGATGTAAGTTAAGAACCAAGAACACAAATCGAAATGGCTAGGTTAGGACCATTCATGTGAAAATCGTACGAAAGCTATTTGTTGGAGTTTTTCTATGTGACAAATTTTTGTTATTTGGTGAGAATGGTTGCTGAAGTTTATTTTTTATTATGATATATATATATATGTTCCATGTTAAGGTTAAAGCCAAATAAAAGACATACATGAACCTATGATTTAATCACCAGTTTAGAATTGAATTTTCAGAATATTCTGCTTGTTGGACTTATGCTTGAAAAATCATAAATAAATATAGGAAACTTCTCTAAGGTTGGATCTTATGTTCAGATTTAGATTTTGAAGTTATCTTTGATACAAAATTGATTTGAACTATTTTAAGCATAAAAAACTCGAGATATAAATTTTTTACCAAAACATGTCAATTTTGGACCAGCCTCTGTTGCAAAGGTTAAAATTATGTTTTAAAGTGTAAAATAAGCTTTGGTCCCTTTAGAAAAGTTTTATTTAACATATTTATCCATCTACTCACCAAAAATAAGCCCTTTGCGTTGAGGTTTGGTAGGTCAAAATGCCTCTACAAGTTACTGCCACAATTTAGTGATTTAAAACCTATTCAATCCAATCTTTTTGTGAGACCCAAAACCTATATTTTTAATGATCAATTCAAAGGGTGTTCTTCATGAACAATGTTAGAGACATTTTAATCTAAATGCTATCCAAAAATTATGTCTTTTAGTCTCTATTTGTTCCCCCAAACCATTTTTAAACTCTTCGGGTCTGATGCTAAAGATCACTACCACTGGATTATGAACATGCTGACCTGACACACTTTCTTAGAAGGGTAAAATCTTAAATATTTTCTTAAGAACCTTATCAAGAATCCTTCATAAGAGTTTTAGAAAAAATCTTAAAATAAAACATATCAAAAAATTAAATCATTTAAAGCTGTTTTGATACCCCAAACACGTTGCTCTCTGTTAGCTTTGTTGGTAGCATTTTAGTAAGAACTACTGTAGCATTTTGTTTTGTGAAGGCCAAACCATCTAGAAATCATGAGTTTTAGCTTAAGTGTTCTTCATAAGAATTTTCAAGGATCTTTTCATCTATTTTGTGACAAATAATCATAACCTAATTTAAGGTATAAGTACTTCAAAAGCTTGCTTCAAATTTTATTTTAATGGCTAAAATTTTGAAGGTGTTTATTTTAATGGCTAAAATTTTGAAGTAAGGTGTTTAGTGCAATATGTTAACATACAATTCATGCCTTAGTCAAATTTGGTTGCATCCCATGCCTTAAATAAATTGTACTCTATATCTTGAGTGTAAATACTTGGTGCATTAAAGCTATTATATCCCATGTATGTTAGTATTTTGCCATGGTCATTGTATATGCCCATCATTGAGCATGTTTCATGTTAGAAGAGCCGTATCTCGGTTGTGGAAAAAATTGTATCATGGCATGAAAGTTCGGGTATGACAGTTGGGAGTCGGTTTAATGGTTGTCCCTAATTAATAGCGTCTATGGTGCCCCAAATAAATGAATAAATGATGTTTTGGAATGTATTCCATGTGAGCACCTGACAAGTTCGCGGTGAGATATCTAGATGGATATTTTTGGGTAAAACCTAGTTTTGGCACCATGGGTACGTCTTTGGTATATTCCTTGCATTTTCTCTAGACTTTGGGTAGACACTGGCAAAGACATCACGCTTCTTAAGGTGGGTGGCTTGGTATAGCCCAAGTTGTCTTGCCCTTGTATGGCGCTGGGCTCCACGGCGTTGTGATTAAATAAAACAGCTGTGGTATGTAACTCGACAAAGCGGTTATTATTCAAAATGAGGAGTTTAGGTGATGGCTTTAGTATTCAATTTGTCTAGAAATTCTTTTTGTTAGAATTCCCAAGATGGAGTTCGCTTGGTCAATTGTGTAGTTTGGGAGTTGGGTTGTGGTCACATACATCTCATGCATCTTCATTGCACTCTATGTATATTGATTTCATACTTGGCTCTTCTTTGATAATGACATACTCAATCTATAAAACTGTGGCTTTGGTGGATTACGTGTGGGTTAAACGGTAAAATTTTAGAATTTACTTCTGAGTTTTGACTGACGGTGTTTACGCCACAGGTAAAGTGCAAGTTTTACCAGAGGAAGAGTTTTTCTTAGAACCCGAGTATTTTGAAGAAGAAGGGTATGAGGCGCCACTAGAGTTCGACATCGCTCCCAGGGAGCAACAAACTATCCCTTTTTGTTCTTTTGTCTTAAAGCTTTTGATTTAAGACATATTTTCTTCGCTCTGATGGATGACTGTAATAGTTATACTTACTCTAATGGTTTGCCGAACGTTTAAGCTTTATTTATGCAACTAGTACTCTACTTAACTGTGAACGAATCGATAGAGTATAATTACGTAACTATATGTCTTTAACATTCCTAGAAATTAAGGCGTTACAGAGGGGGTGTAGGTTAATGACAGTGGGAGTGGTTGGGATTTAGGTTTTAGTTTTTTTTTATTTTTTAATTAATTAAAGGGGTAAAATCATAAAATATTATTTTCTGTTAATGTCGTTTATCTGACAAATCTGACAGGGGAAGCAAATGTCATTTCAGAGATATCATGAAAGGTCCTTGTATTTTCACTTAATCTTAGAGGAGATAAATGTAATTTACCCAATTAAAATCTTTCTTTTGGGTGTTTGTTAACAATTTTTGAAGTTTTTAGTTTTTGTTTTACATCAGAAGTTATGCTGAAGTGTTTGCATAGTTTTTATTTTTTGGTTTATAACTCCAAAATATTGTTAAAGTTGAAAAAAAATTATTAAAAAGTTATTTTAAAATTTTAGTTTTAATAATTAATCTTGTCAAAGGTTTGTCATCGCTCTAAAAAAAGGAAAACCTAAGGCAATCAATTTAAGCATATCCTTTGACCTCCTAAAAAGAGAAAGAATTGACAAATACATCAATTAGATCCTAAAGGGATATGGGCCGAGATCCACAACGGACGGGTCTACGACCCAGGCCTATACCTAACAGGCTTCGCCCAGATTCGAAGGGTATTACATGGTTATGCAAATGGCCGAGGTATGTAGACGGCCTCGATGGGTTCAGTCGTGGCGCGACGATCGAGTTCTGACAAAACATTTATTACGATTTGAACATGAAGTTACAGCATTTAATGTGATTAGACTGAGCGCCTCCTCCCATCGTGTGCGTCCTACTTCGGCGGGGCACTATAAGCCACGAGCCTCGGCCCAAAAGGACGAGCCGAGGTGTCAGTCTTAATGGTGACATGATCGAACGTCCTTCGAGGCGTCAGTCCCTGTACCAATGTGATGTGCAGAGCCGCCCTGCAGGGATAGGTGTCAGAGGTAATCATGAAGTGAGGGGAAAAAGAGCATTTGACTCCCTATAAAAGGGAAGTCCCGAGCCCAAAGAAAAAGTTGGCCTTCCTTGTAAATGACTTTATGCTGTGAATTTTAGTTCGATTCAGTTATATTTCTCCATTCTACAAAACCTTTAACTAACTTGACCGTTGGAACGATTTTCAAATGTTTATCGCCGGATAGTTCACGTTTGTTGGTCGTTGTAGGAGGTCGACGAAGGGAAGAAGCGGAAGGGTCAGGTTTAACCCATCAAATAAATAGAATCTACGGTTTAGCACTGTACATTGGCACCGTCTGTGGGAACCCGGGTGTAACCATCTCAGCGTCCCGATGGCGACACCCTTCTAGGTACCGACAGTACTTGACGAGCATGCCTCGCCTGCCTCTGTAGAAGGATGAAAATCACAGAGGAAGGAGTGAAAAGAGCCCGCTCCGTAGTGGCTGGAGCTCTGGAGCCCAATCTTGCGAGGGAGTCGGCACTCTTCGCTATGGGGCAGGAAATTCAGAAGCTCCGCGCTTCTTTGAAGAACCAGGAATGGGACTCACAAGCCCAGGTGGGGAGTTCACAATCGGCAAAGCAAAAATCTCCTGGGACCAGGGGCAAAAAGAAGGCGAGCAAGGCTAACTTGGAGTTAGAGCAAAACCTCTGAGAGTTCACCAAACAAAAGGAAGAGTCCAGCACAGACGAGAGCAGTTACATTTCCAGGAAGTCAAAACAAAACAAGGATCCCCCATGAAGGCATGAGGGCTCGTCATCAACACAACAAGCAATCACTGAACCTGATGGGACGAGGGAGGAGAAGAGAGCCACACCGTTTGCTGAGTATTTAGACCAGGCCGAACCCCCAAAGAGTTTCTCCTTGCCCAGGTTTAAATCATACGATGGACGTTCAGACCCCAATACACACATCAGCCACTATAGACAGATGATGATGCTATGGTGTTGCAATGACGCTCTCATGTGCAAGGTGTTTCCTTCCAGTTTAGGTGAGGCTGGATTACGCTGGTTTGACCGGTTGGAGCCTCGAACGGTGACGAGTTGGAAGGATCTATCGGAAAAGTTTGTAGCGCGCTTCATCACTAATACGAAAATTCCAAAGGAGATTGATTCGCTTATGGCCCTACGAAAGGGAAAGGAGTCTCTACGCGAGTATACGAGGAAGTACTGGGAAGTGTACAATGATATAGACAATTGTAACAAAGAACTAGCCGTGGCGTCCTTCAAACACGGCCTCTCACCCAGAGGCAAGCTGAGAGCCTCCCTGACGAAAAAATCGTCGCAAACAATTTCGGAGCTGATGAGCCAAGTTGAGCAATATATAAGGGTGGAAGAGGATATGGGAAATTTCGAGGTAAAGAGTAGGGCTAGGGAACGGACGGCGATGCCAGAGAGACCGCGGAGGCGCAGCCCTACAAGAATCAAAGGGTTGAGTCCAGTAAAGCCAGTAAAGAGGGCTAGGACCGAGCCCAGGAATATCCCAATTCGGTTGGGGGCTGAGCACAGACGAGAGGAGGTAAACGCAGTTTTCAAATACTTAATCCGCGAAATCCTACCCCAAATTAGGGATAGGCCATATTTCCAATGGCCTCCCCGACTGCCGATTCAGTCGTTCAATCAGCCATAGAGCGTGGTATAAAGTGGAGGTGCTCCTATCATAGAGATAGGGGTCATTAGACGGAAGACTGTCGAGCCTATAAAAAGCATCTTGATGACTTGGTACGGCTTGGGCACCTGAAAGAGTTCCTGGCTGACGGGGCGGATAGGCAAAAATCCCCTATCGAGAAGAGAGCAGATCCTTCAAGTGGACCAGTGCACCGCAGTGTAATCAGCGTGATCCACAGAATGACAGGGGCGCAGTAGAAGAACCTCTTGCGAGGGTAGTTGAAGCGATTGGGGCACATAGCCGAGGTGATGAAAGTCCAGGAAGGAAAAGGGAAAAGGGCTAGAGAAGGGGAAAATGGTGGCCAAATTCATTCTCGGATGAAGATTCAGAACGAGCACAACACCCCTATAACGATGCATTGCTTGTCTCTCTAGTTATTTCAAGCTTCGACGTCAAGCGGGTATTGGTTGATCAAGGCAGTTCGATCGAGGTTATGTATTACAGCCTCTTTCAAAAGCTCGGCCTCAACAGCAGAGACCTATCCCCATCGCGCACTCCGCTTGTTGGTTTCAACTCATAGCTGGTTTGGCCCTTAGGAAGCGTTACTGTATAGGTAAGGGCTGGTACGGTTGAGATCGCAACAACTTTCCTGGTAGTTGATGTCCCCTCGGCCTATAATGCCATAATGGGACGTACCTGGTTACATGAGTTGAAGGCCGTACTGTCTACGTATCATCAAGTGCTAAAATTCCCTACTGCCAAAGGAACGGAGATTGTCTACGGAGATCAGGCTGTATCTAAGAACTGTTTCAAGGCGGCCCTCAAGGCCGAGGCACGACCTCGAGAGGTGAAGGTCGTCGACATGGGTGCTCACTCCATCTTGGATGACGTAGGGAGAGAGGTCCAGGACAAAGCTGTAGAAGACCTCGAGACAGTCGGGATTGATCCTAACAATCTGGAGAAGTTTTTCCTGCTCGGATCAACTATGTCAAAACAAGAGAAAGAAGAGCTCCTTTGGCTATTACATCAGAATATGGAGGTCTTCGCCTGGACACCCTATGAAATGCCGGGGGTGGGCTCCGCGTTTATATGTCATGCCCTCAATGTTAACCCTGCATCCAAACCAGTAAAGCAGAGGGAGAGGCGTTCGGCCTCACAGCATAAGCAAGCAGTTATCGAGGAGGTACAGAAGCTGTTGGCGGTAGGGGCTATAAGGGAAGTTCAATACCCCGATTGGCTATCTAATACGGTGGTGGTACGTAAGAAGGGAGGAAAATGGAGGGTTTGTGTTAACTTCACAAATCTAAATAGAGCTTGCCCAAAGGACAGTTTTCCCCTGCCGAAGATTGATCAACTAGTAGACGCAACAGTGGGGCATCAGCGTATGAGTTTCTTGGATGCATATCGGGGTTATCATCAGATAGCTATGCTGGGCCGAGATCAAGAGGAAACTTCATTCATCACCCCTTGCGGGACTTATTCTTATAACGTCATGCCATTCGGCCTCAAAAATGCTGGGGCAACCTTCCAGAGGATGGTCACACGAATGCTCGCCGAAGTACTTGGGCAAACGATGGAGGCCTACATAGATGACATGGTAGTCAAATCCAAATGGAAGGAGAACCATCTCATGGACCTACAAAGGATGTTTGATATCCTAAAAGTCCATGGCCTCCGTTTAAACGCCGCAAAATGTGCCTTCGGCGTCGGCTCTGGTAAATTTCTTGGCTTTTTGGTCACGCTTCGGGGAATTGAGGCCAATCCAGACCAAATCAGGGCTATCCTGGATATTCGAAAGCCATGTTCAGTCAAGGACGTACAAAAGTTAACAGGAATGACAGCTATGTTGAATCGATTCATAAGCCGGGCTCTTGATAGATGTCGGTCGTTCTTCCTGACATTGAAGAAAAGGGAAAGGCTTTGTTGGGATGAGAACTGTGAGCAAGCTCTTCTCGCCCTCAAAGCATATCTATCTTCCCCGCCTTTTCTTTCGACCCCTAAGGATGGAGAGGAGCTATACCTGTATTTGGCAATTTCATCCCATGCCATCAGTGCGGTACTGGTGAGAGAAGAAGATAAACAACAAAGCTCGGTATACTATGTTGGACATACTTTGACCAGGTTCGAGACAAGGTATCTGCCCTTGGAAAAGTTGGCCTACGCCTTAATCATCGCCTCGCAAAAATTGCAGCATTATTTCCAGGCGCATGCTATTGTCGTGTATACGAAATACCCCCTACAGGCCCTGCTCTCCAGGGCTGACCTAACGAGGAGGATGACTAAATGGGTCGTCGAGCTTGGGGGACACGATGTTAGTTTTAGACCCAGGATAGCTATCAAAGCCTAGGTACTGGCCGACTTTATTGTCGTGTTTTCTGGGAATGTGTTAGGGGGAAGGAGACGGTGAGGGGATGGCCGAACTCTCAACATCCCCAAACACGACAGGGCTCTAGACACTACATGTTGACGGGGCATCGAATAACCATGGAGCGAGGGTAGGAACGGTCCTTGCATCTCATGATGGCTTGATAGTGGAACAGGCTCTCAGACTTAGCTTTACCACTTCTAACAACAAGGCCGAATATAAAGCAGTGTTGGCAGGACTCGATGCAGCAACAAAGCTCGGTATCACAGTGACTCCCAACTGATTGCCAGTCAACTGAACGGGGCATACGAAGCAAGAGATGAGCGTATGGTGAAATATCTCCAGAAGGCTACAGAGGCCATGAGCAGGTTTTCAGCTATCAAGGTTGGACGAGTTGGCCGAGCCGAAAATAATCACGCCGATTCACTCGTTAGTCTCGCCTTGGCCGTTGGGACCAACAGGGAAAGAACAGTGGTAGTTCGGTTCCTCCCGGGGCCGAGCATTGACAATACGAGAACTAAAAGTGCTAAAATTTTGCCAACCGCTTCCTTACCGTCCTGGATGGACCCCATTATCACGTTCTTAAAATAGGGTACGCTTCCAATCGATAAAAAGGAGGCCCACAAGCTAAGACTCAAGGCAGCTTGCTTCTAGCTTTCACGAACGGACAAGTTGTATCAACGGCCCTACACTGGACCATATCTTCTATGTGTACATCCAAGTCTGCTAGATGACCTCTTGTATGAGATTCACGACATAATATGTGGCATTCATACCGGGGGACGGTCCCTTGCTCACCGAGCGATTTCTCAGGGGTACTGGTGGCCCTATATGCAAAAAGACGCACAATAGTACACCAAGAAATGCGAGAAGTGCCAGTTGTTTGCCCCCACATACATCAGCCCGCAGGGGCATTAAACCCTTTGTATAGCCCATGGTCGTTCGCTCAGTGGGGACTGGACATCGTCGGTCCATTCCCCAAGGCAGCAGGAAATAAACAATTTCTGGTGGCAGCTACAGACTATTTCACTAAGTGAGTTGAGGAGGAGCTGCTCGCCAACATCAAAGAATCAGACATGAAAAGGTTTATTTGGAAACATATCGTGACAAGGTTCGGCATCCCGCAGACTATCATCTCTGACAACGGCACCCAATTTGATGGCAGGTTGTTTCGACAATTCTGTGCTAAGCTGAAGATCGAGCTCTGCAACTCCACTCCGGCATATCCGCAAAGCAACGGTCAGGCCGAGGCTTCCAACAAGACCATCCTGTCCAGAATCAAAAAAAGATTAGACAAGGCAAACGGAAGGTGCGCAGACGAACTCCCCCTTGTATTATGGGCGTACCGAACAACGCCGCGAAGGTCTATCGGGGAAACGCCATATTTCATGTCTTACGACACTGAGGTTGTCATACCACTTGAGATTAGGCTGCCAACAATGAGGTCTGACGATTTCGATCTCATGCAAAATACAGCTATCTTAGCTAAAGAGTTGAACTTGATTGAGGAAAGGAGGGAGGAAGCATTGCTGAAGAACAGGTCGTATCAACAAGAGATAAGCTGGGATTATAATAGAAGGGTCAAGCCAAGGGAGTTTCGGATTGGAGATATGGTCTTATGGAAGGTTATTGGAAACACGAAGGTTCAAGAAAAAGGGAACCTGGGACAGAATTGGGAGGGACCCTACATAGTCAGAACGGTGGTGGGCCGAGGTGCCTACCGTCTCGAGAGTACAAATGGGATAGAAGTTCCCCGACCATGGAATTCGGCTAACCTTAGGGTGTTCTATCATTGAATGTTCTGTCTCTGTTATCTGTCCCTTTATTATTTAGTGTTTTGTCTCTATTCTTCTTGTATCCCTCCTCTTTACCTCCTCTTTTGTTAAGTAATGAATAAAAGATTTGTGCACATTCTGGATATCAGAGCCCAGGGTTTCTAACAACCCCTCACTGAAGGAGGCTAGCTCGGCCTGAGGATGGAACATCCTCTTAGGAGTGTAAACTCCCAGGGTTTCTAACAACCCCTCACCGAAGGAGGCCAGCTCAGCTTGAGGATGGAACATCCTCTCAGGAGTCTAAACTCCCAGGGTTTCTAACAACAATACCTCATTGAAGGAAGCCAATAAAACAAAAGACAAAGAGAGAAAGGAAAGGCAAGAATAAAGGGAACACATCACCATACCTAGCAATTATAAGGCAAAACATAATTCTCATTAGATAAATAAAACGGGTACAAAGGGGGGAAGCCCAGCCTTACAGAGGTCAAAATGGCCGAGACATCCCGTGAGAAAGAAAAAAGAAAAAAAATGATAATATTGCAATGATCAATGCGGGGCAATATCCATTTCAGCTCGGCCATCTCCACCCTCTTCCTCCTGGCCGTCGTCTTGAATTTCCACCACCACTTCTCCGTCAAAGGCGTGATGGCTGGTGGCCGTGTCTTGAACATCACCAAGCCGAGGAAGAGGTAGCTCTGGAGGGAGTTCAGGATCTGTGGGATCCACTTCAGTAATCTGTTCGTCGACGGCGGCTGCAGCTTTGACGTCGGTTGGGGGATCGCTCCAAAGGGGAGAGCTCAGGGGCACCCCAGCGCGTTCGAGGCCCTACTTGTAACCCAGGGCCATCAATTCGGCTTTGATGCTGAGCACCGCACTCATCCCAGCCCTGTTGCTAGAGCTGGTCGTCACGCTTGGTCCTAGCAGCCTCGAGATCAGTAGCGATTTTGTGTTGGGTTTCGACCTCCGCTTGAGTTGTTGTTATCATATTGCGGAGCTCGATGTTGGCCGCAACAATGATGGCCGCCTCCTCTTTGGCCTTGTTCTCTCCTTCCTCGGCCGCCTTTTGTGGCGTTGGAATTTATGGGTCAAAAATAAGGGGAGTCAAAGATATTTTGAAAAATATTTTAAACACCTTGAAAGCCAAATTTTGAAAATTCTTTTTTTGTTGAAAATAGAGTCGCCACTTAGTTTTTGAGAAAATCTAAGAAAAATAAAAATGGCTACTGATCTTTAAAACGTTTAACCCGAGAAATAGGGTTTGGGAGCTAAGATACGAATCGGAGAAGGTGTTAGGTACCCCGTTCGCCCAACTGTAAGGTTGGCCTCTACTAATCATCATTGGTTCTTTAATAGAATTTCTCAAATGCATGCAAACAAAGAAAATAGAGAAAAATAGAAAATATCCAAAATCAAGTATAGAAAATACATAAAATATGTACATAGCATTCCAAAATGAATAAGTGTCAAAAGAAAAAATCCTAAATCCTATGACATGCAATTTCTATCTAAAGGATACATGAAACACATACCCACATGTAATAATATTGAAACAACCTAACTAGCATGATTTGGTTAAAAGAATAAAAAAGTGCTAGAAATTGACAAAACTACTTAAACATGTATTTGCTACAAAAAAAAATTAAACTATCCTAAACATACTTTCAAATAAAGAAACTAAAACTTACATATCACCAAAATTAACCAGGTTAACATGATGAATTAATAAAAAAATAAGAAATGTAAAATAAGAAATGCATAAAGAGAAAAAATACTATATTAAAAGAAAGCCTATTTATCAAAAAAATTTAAAATAAGAGTTTTATAATAAAAAAGAATTTAAAAATTTAGTAAGAAAAGAAAAAGATTGGACGAGATTTGAAATGTAGAAAATGCTATTAAGAAGAAAATCTAATTATTTACATAAAAGATAAAAATAAGAAAAATAAAAGAATATTAAAAGATATATTTATGATTTTGTACTTTTTGTTGTTAATGGAAGAAAGGAAAAGAAAAATATTATAAAAGACAAGTTAATAAGATTTAGCTATTAATGTTTTACAATTTTAAAAAAAAGAATAAAAGAGAAGAAAATAGAAGAAATGAAAAAAATAATGGAGTATTTTAAAAGAGAAAATTATGAACTAATAAAGATGAGAATTAACTTAAAAGTTTTTTTTTTGTAATTTTTGGTTTTAAAAGGAAAATGCCATGAAAAGAAAATAAGACTATAAAGAAAATAGAAGTGGAGTCTTATAAGAAGAATGAACACTACTATTA
>JAULJZ010150516.1:0-10008 GCA_032270985.1 Heliamphora pulchella | reverse complement strand
GGTAGACGGTGGTTTTGAGGGCAGCTTTAAGGACGATTTTGGGGTGGGACTGTGATTTTCGTTAAATTGAACTGAAATTGTAACGGTTGGGTTCTCTTTTATATAAAAATCAAAACGTATGGGGTGTTAGTGCAATTTTTTAAACCACGTGGGGGGTTTCTGTTTTTGTCAGAAACCTCAGGGGGGTCAGTGTAATTTATCCTAATTTTTATTATTGTTATTCATCATTCACTAGGCGGTGATTAGCTAAACCAATTAAATTACACATCACATTTCAAAAACTCTTGATGCGATGTTTCTGTGACACATGTAAAACATTTATTTGATTCAATAGCTAAAATTGTATTTATTTTTTCTATATCACTTTAGGTCAAATTTGATAATCGGTGTAGATTAAGTGAGATTAATAAGGAGATAAGATTAGTAATAAGGTGTGATTAATTTTTATGTATTTGATTTGGGTGGGATAGTATAATTGTTAGTTCTAGGCAATTTAAGAGGGATGTGAATTGAGTTTTAAAAACTAAATAACAATTTTAAAACTTTTTTAAAAACTTTTTAATATTGCAATCAAATATAACAACTTAATCAAAGATAAGAGTAATACAAGTATTAAAGAGGTTAAGGATAGAGAGATTAAACATGACACAAAAGATTTATTGTGATTCGGTTTCTTCCAAGCTTACGTTCACTACTCAAGTTCTCCATTAAGTATTTTCATTATACAGAATACTTCACGGGCGTATTCCAAACATTTACAACCTTCAAGACTTCGCTTGAATAAGCTGAATGTTTATGGACGCATTCACAAGTTTAAAATAGTTTCAAGAAGATCTTATGAAAATAAGTCCATGTTTTCTTCTAATTTCTCTTGAACTCTTCTTTGATAAGATTTACTCACTAACTTAAAATATAAAAGGGTGACTCACCATTGATTACAATAAATGAAGAGTATTGATGAGAAACACTATCTTTTTACAGATATGATATACAATAAATGAGAAAGTAAAGAGATATGAGGAACAAGAGTTGGAGCTTCAGCAAAAAATGAGAGCTTGAGATTTCTGAGTTTGATTCAAGTAATGGAATAATAAATGTAGGTCTCCAGTTATGATAAATGCTAAAAAATTACTCCTTATATAAGCTCTTGTGTATTCATGATCGTTGGAGGTAGGTGATAGTAATAAATGCAAAAAATCTAGCCGTTGAGATCTGTCGTGAATTTGAATTTCTGTCGTACGTGTCGACATAACATATCTAGGGTAGGATCCCTTAAGTGGTTGGGTCGACACAAATATTCTGAGGGGTCGACATAATTTTACACTCTACTTTACTAATATCATGGTGTCGACACATTTGGATCTGGTGTCGACTCGTTTGAAACTTTAGCATCCAGATGAGGCACTTTGTGTCGACTCAACTTACCTTTAGTGTCGATACTATTTTTTGCAGGAAGTCTCGATTCTTTTGTGTTGACTCATCTTCAGTTGGTGTCGACTTAAATTTACTTCAGAATTTGGGAGAAAGCACTTTGTGTTGACTCATGTCTTATTTGGTGTCGACACTAAATTTTACAGAAAATCTTGGTATATTTGTGTCGACACTTGAGGTCTCTTGTGTCGACACCACAATTCTTCAGGTAGTCTCGGGACTTTTGTGTCAACTAATCTTCAATTGGTGTCGACACCTCAAAATCTGCAGGTGGTCTCGGTTATTTTGTGTCGACATAATTTCTATTTGTGTCGACTCAAATTTCTTGATAACAAAAGTGCGAAACACTTTTGTGTCGACACAAATATAATTTGTGTCGACTCATTTTGAGTCCATTAGAGCTACGACTCTTTTGTATTGACACAAAATTTGTTTGTGTCGATACTAACATTGATACCTGAATAATAATTTCATGAACTTGTTAGGGTGTCAAACCATTTGTTCAAAGGGGTTGACACACTTGATGAGTTTCAAGTATACTTTGTCTTAAAAGCGCTTGAGTTACTTTTCAATTGGATTCAACACAAAATAATTTTATTTAAGAATATGTGAGTGTTTTAATCATTTTGAGAATTAAATCATTTCTTCTGGCTTAAAGTGTCAACTTAATTGTTCAAAATGTGTTAAACTTTCATTTTAGAAATATAAAATATTATCTATTTAAATTCATTTATTCTTAAAAAATAAATTGTAAAAATCATCAAAATCTAAATAAAAATTCATTGGGTTAACAATATTAAATTACACAAATTCATATTTATTTTAGATAGAATTAGATAAAGTGAGATATGAATGTATTTTTTTTATTTGTAAAATTATCCTTGTGGTTAAAAACTAATAAATATATATTTTTATTTTTTAAATAAACTAATAAATTAATTTTTATGTTATTTATTTTTAATTTTTTATTAAAAATTTTAAAAAATATTAAATCCACACTCTCCACAAACACGAAGAGCAAACAGCTAAGTCGATCGTCGACGAGAACAAGGACGAGGAGCAAATATGAGGACGTCAACGGCGCCTCCATTCTCGACAAGAATGACGATGGCACCTCCATTCCTTGGAGGATGACGCTGGCGCCTCTAGTCTTGTCGGGAACATGAGCAAACACGAGGATGATGATGGCTCGTGGAGCTTCCTGACATAGATAGCCGACGTTGTGGAGGATCCCAGCAAGGATGACAACGGTTTCGAATCATCTCCATAAAATAAGATGATAAAATAATCTAAAAAGTGAAAATTTTTAATTAAAAACGAAAACAAATAACACAAAATTTGATTTATTTATTTTAAATTATTTTTATTTTTTTAAAATTTTATTTTATATTTTGTTTAAAATAATTTATTTTTTCAACTCATACAAAGATGAGATGAATAGAAAAATATAATAATTTAATTTTTATTAAAAATAAAAATAAAATAAATAAAATAAATAAATAAACAAATAAATATTTATCCCAAATGGTATCATGATTGAAAGAACATTTTCCTCGAGAAAATTACTCTCATTGTCCCACACTTTTCTACAAAACTGAAATCACCTCAAGAAAAAAAGAAAATCACTTATATATATACATATATTTATACATACACACACATATATATATATATATGTATATATCATCATCATCAACAAGAATCCTGCAAGATACCAAAAATATCGGCCCGCTGTTGGTCTGTGAGCTCCGTCGGGAACCGAACCAGAAACTTGACGATCAAATTTCCTCTGTTCCCTTGCTCCTTCGGCTTCGGCATGCCTTGGCCGGCGACGATCTTTTTGTGGCCGGGCTCCACGATCTCGTCGATCGCCAAGCTCATCTTCTCGCCGCCTAACAAAGGGATCGAAAGGGTTCGGCCGCCGGTGAGCGCCTCCACCAGCGGGATTTCCACCGCCAGCTCCAAGTCGTCGCCGTCGACTATCCCGAACAGCGGGTGTCTTTTCTCTGCAATTACGAAGATTATGTCGGCCGCCGCCGCCGGGTATGTTCCTACCTGCGTCTCGTTCCCCATTCCTTCGAACGTAATCTTCGTTCCTTTTCCCCATCCTGGTTTTACTTTGATCGTTAGCATTTCCTCTTCTTGTACGATTTGCCTGACAGAAAAAATAAAACATGGCTCCATATTATAAAGAGGAAAAAAATTACAGCTCTACTACCTCCACAAAGATGCAAGTGATCGATTTAAACACTGATTTAAAATAAAGATTAAGATTTTTGGTGCTAAGAGCTTATAAATTATAAACTCTTAATGATCTCGTATGGTTAACTTATTTATAAATAAATTTGATTAAGTTAATAAAGTTAATTTTTTATTTTTAGTGAATTTGTTTTAATTATTTAGTCAAATTTTTATACTTTTTAAGATTTCTCTCGTTGAGACGAATCGAAAAAGTAAAATATTTTAATAAAAATATTAAAAAAATTAAAAAAAAACAAAAATAAGCAAAAAATAAATAAAAATATCAAATCTATAAATTTATAAGTAAAATAAGTAAATAAACAAATAAGTAAGGTATGCCAAACGGGGCAATACTAATTTTTGTTTTATATTTGTGTTTGATCGGTTATTTATGATTATCTATTTTTAAAAAATTATTTGTAGAGAGAAAAAAAATTATTTGCAAAAATAAATTCATTACAAAAGAAATAAAAAATAATAATAAAAAAAATAAATCAAATACATATAAAAAATATAATTTAAGTTGTTCATTCAAAAATAGAATTTCTTTTGTAATTTTACTATGAAATAAAATAATATAATACGATGACTAAAATTTTAATTAAAAGTAACGAATAAAATATTCGTGAGATGGGTTCGAAGTCAATTTTACTACGAGAGAAAACATTACGATATAATGATTAAAATTTTTTACTCTGATAAAAGATAACGCAATACAATGATTAAAATTTTAATTAGAAATAACTAATGTAAATATCCATAAATAGAGTTAAAAGTCAAAATACGTCCCAAAAAAGAAAAATTCTCCAGAGGTGTTGCCCCGAACATAATGGAGGCCCTAATTGGTAATCTTTTAACTTTTTAATTTTTTTTAAAAAATGTTAAAAAATTAATATTGCCTATTTAGCAAAATACCAAAAAAATTAAAAAATTAAAAAATTAAAAAGTTAAATCAAAATATAAACTCATAAAATATTCTATTCAAACTTCTATAACTTTTTAAATACAATAATTTTTCTTATTCTTAGCTTATTTACTATCATTACAAACTACATAAAATTATTAATATCAAATATATAAAAGAGTAAAATTATCTATTTTGAACAAAAAACAAAAAAAATTAGTTCGTTTTTTCAAACAGCCAATTTAAAAAAAACTTGCTTAAAAACTAAGTTACTAAATAATTTACTCTTGACAATTTTGTTTTTTTTGACTAAAAACGTAACAAAATAAAAAAAAAATTAACTTTTAAATTAGTTGCCAATCGAGTCTTAAGCCTCTTTTCTATAGACTTAATATTACAAAAAAATCATTTAATATAAAATATCCAAAAAATAATGCTTAGATGTCGATTAAAACACGTCCAAAAAAAATTGTATATGGACTAAATATTACCAAAAAAAAAAATTATTTATAATTGTAACATCTTTGAAATGCATCAAATCATAAATGGAATCCTAAAAAAAAATAACCAAAACTCCAAATGCCTATCAGTATTTTGCCCAGATATCACAAATCACTGATAAACTCGCATTTTATATTGAAAAAATATACTAATACTCTTATTTATTGTTGCTATAATCAACTCTATAAAAGACAATACCATAATATTGTCCAATTTTGATTGTAAAAAATTAATTTTTTCCTCAATCAACTAAAAACTAACATAAAATCTAATTTAACAAATGATTTTCTTCCAATTCAAACAAGTTTTTTAACTAAAAAAATAAAAAAAAATTAACTTCTAAACTAATTATTAAATAAGAACTTGATTTTGAACAACTTGTTTGACAATATCTTGGGGTTGAAATTTAAAAATTCGGTGTTCTATTTATGTGAATTATTAACCAGAAAACACAAAGGGCCTAATTAGCAAGTAGCTTAAAAATTAATATTTTTTTTTATTATTTTGTGTTTTTAGTTAAAAAGTTAAATTTAATTCAAAGTAAGTTATTTAATAACTTAGTTTTTAAATTAGTTTTTTTTTAAAGTTGGTTATTTGGGTAAAAAGTTAACTTTTACTTTTTGTTTAAAGTGTACTATATTACCTTTCTATATATTTGATATCAACAATTATATATAATTGGTAGTAGTAGTAAATAAATTATGAATGAGGAGTATTATTGTATTTTAAAAGTGGTGAGAATTTGTATTTTGATTTAATTTTTCGGCTAGCTTTTTAATTTTTTTATCAAACGAGTAAGCTTAATTTTTAATTTTTTAATATTTTTAACCAAAAATAAAAAATAAAAAGCCAAAACTACCAATTTGAGCCAAAATCACATTACAAATTCTTGAAAAGGGTTTGTAATCATAATAATCATAAAAAAATCTTAGAGCTTTTACGGACCCGTTGTTTGTGACAACATCTCTTGTGACCATGATCCTCTTGATACACCCAAAGCACAGCTCCTCCAGGGTGCATTCCAAGCTCCTCTCGATCGCCGGCGGTTTCATCAACCCGGTTGAGTTCGAGTACATGATCGGCCCGGAAAAGCCCTTCACGCTCGAACTCCTCGACATCTGGCCTCCTCCTCCTCGAACGCCAGCTGTTGAGTCCTTCCGGCTCAAGCTCCTGAACAGCAAACCTCCTTCCGGGGAGGAGGCGCCACGGTCGCTGCCACTACCGCCGTTTTTATCAATATTCTTCCGGCTCATGCTTCTCAACAACCGACCGGACGCAGACACCGCCGACGCCATCGGGCCTCGGTTCTTCCGGCTGGCACTTCTTGAGAGAGAGGAGTTTCTTGAGAGAGAATTATTAGGGCTTGAGCTTCTTGATAAAGGAGAAGGGAAGGACGTAAAGTAACTGTTATCAACACTACGATTCTTGAAGGAACGTTTTGGAGAGATGGGGTGGTCGCCATTGTTATTTTTGAAGTCATGGAATCCTCCATTCATGGCTCTTCCTTCTTGATCTTTTGCGTTCAAGGCCTGAAATGGAGTTAGGGCAACGTTAAGATACTGTTGGAATAATTGCTTACTTTTGTTTTTAGCTAATTTTTAAATTTTTTTAATCAGATTATTCTATTGTTTTGATCTCTAATCTCTTATGAAGAGGAGCCAAGAGAGTAAAATCTTTTTACGAAAATATATTAAGAAAAGGTCACAAAAAACATATACCAAATTATATGTTTTTTATCTTCATCCTTTGTGAGTTTTTTTGATCAATTTTTTTTTTTAATTTTTCAGTTTCTCTCGTTGAAATAATCTGAACAAATAAAAAATTCAATTTAAAAGATGAAATTTTTTTCAAAAAACAAGAAATAAACAAAATTCTCCTATTTTAGCCCAAACAAGGATGTAAATATGCATTTTGCATGCATGATTTACGTAAATTACTGTTGCCTAGCCAGCATAAATGAAGTCAAAGATTATAATTTTTTCAACGACTGCCTATTTCTTCCCCCAAAAAATCCCATCTTTGTTCTTGTTTAGTCTCTTTTCCCCGCGTAAAAGAAGATTCTAATTCATGACAGACACAACTTACGCCCATAAAATCAATCGGTAATACAATCACGTATCGATCGATCGATATCGAGCAATATCGAGCCCATCAATTTATCCAAGAGTAAATATCGATTGGTATCAAAAGTTACAAGATTTCGTTATGTTTACAGTAGTATATATCGAATGGTATCGTAAGTTCAAGATTTTGTTATAAATATCGATTGATACTAGACAATAACGTAACTTAACGATTGATACGCTATACATACCTTGTATGTTTGGTTAACATATTTGAATTTATCTTCAACTTGGGATTCGGATTTGTTAGGAGAAGGGTTCTTCTTATCAGGATGCCGTTTTGAGACGAGTGATCTATATGCTTTACATAAAGCTGCAATGGCAAACATCTTACAGATGACATATAATGGTGACCTTCAATGATCTCCCAAGGAGAGAGAGAGAGAGAGAGAGAATGAATTATGAACTATATCCACAAGAATGGATGGTAAGCCAAATATAGAGCATTTTGTGAGGGCTATTATTAGTTGAATCAGTTTAAACGAGATGAGGAGGTGTCCCATTCATTGGGGGGTGTTTGGTTAAAGAGTTTTGCTACATGCATACTTATGACAGCGGTAATTCTAGAAAATTTTATTAATGGAATCATTTAAAAATTTAAATTTTATTTATTTTATAAGGTAATAACTTTTACACTAATTAATAATTAATCATCTATTATCAGTATATTAGAAATTAAATTACACGTACCAATTAATAAGTAAAATACACTTTTAATATAATTATTTTGTTGTTTTGACAAAAAATTTGTAGATATATGAATTTTTACAATTTATTCGATGACATTTTATGTTTTAAAATCGGTACATAATAATTTAGTTGTCAATAGTATCAAAAATATCATTAATTTTTAATATGTGCGAACTAAATAATCATTGAATCAAACCACACAAAGAATTTACTTAGTATTGAATTCTATAAAATGGTTGTTAAGCTCTTGAAGTTGCATATTTATAATTGTAAAAAATAGTTCAATACAGTAGTGGTATAATTAAATTTGTAATTTGTAAAATTTTATGTCATAACTTTTCAAGAACTACAAATGTATCATTTATGTTCGAAATAAAAATAATACAAAAAATAATAGTGTAACGTGTTGAGATAAAGGTAGTGTTTTATATTATTATGGGATATCAATTATAATTTTTAACTAAGGTCACGCATACACCAACTAAAAAACTACTCTAATAATAATTTTTGAAAAAAATTCTTTGATGAGGTCAATTGACACCATCACTCTCTATATAGCGTCACCGCTGTCCATCGAATATAGATTCGGATACATCTCTCTTACATGTGGTGGGTCTCATTCCATGTAATAAAAGTGTATCCGGATCTATGCACTTGGCATTTTTCTTAGCTAAATTTTTTAGGGTCATTTACATATATCCGTGCAATTAAAATATCATTCTTGTCCATTTTAATGAAAAGAGTCTTATTCACACTTTCTCTGATGAAATCATGGTTAACTAGGAAAGTGGTTAGACGTTCATACCATGCTCGGGGGGCGTGTTTCAGTCTATACAAAACTCTTTTGAGCTTGTATACGTGGTCAGGATAGTGTGGATCCGCAAAACCTTTAGGCTGTTTAACATAGGCTACTTCTTTCAGCTGGCCATTTAAGAAAACACTTTTCACATTTATCTGGTATAATTTGAAATTTAAAAAGTAAGCCACAACAAGAAAAATACGAATAGATTTTAATCTAGCCATAGGTGTAAAGGCCTCGTCAAAATCTATTCCTTATACTTGTGTGTACTCTTGTGCCACTAACCTAAACTTATTTTTCACAACAGTGCCTTGTTCATCCGACTTGTTTTTGAAAATTTATTTAGTGCCAATGACATTAACATTCTCAGGTCTAGTCAGTAACTCCCAAACATCATTCCTGACAAATTATTTGAATTCCTCATGTATAACATTCACAACAATCGTTAGTCAAATTCTCTTTCACATTTTTGGGCTCAATCAAAGACACATAACACAAATGACTTACCTGATTTTGCATTTGTTGATGTGTCATCATTGATTTTGTTATCTCTCCAATCATCTCACTACTACAAAAATCACAAATGATCTTGGTTATAAATCGAGATTAAAAGCATGCCATCTCGGTTCTTAAACCGAGCTGTATCGGAGCTTGATTAAAAGGTCCCACAAACAATCTCGATTATTAACTGAAAGAAAAAGTAATGCAAAATCGAGATGGTATACCGTTATTCTCAGTTATTAGCCGAGATGAAAAATAATCAAAATTGAGATGGTATACTTGTAATCTCGGTTAGTAAATGAGATAAAGATATAACAACAATCTCCATTATTAACCGAGATAAAAAGCGAAGAAAAACTGAGATAGTATACTTTTAATCCCAAGTATTAAGCGAGATGAAAATATAGAAACAATTTCGTTTAATAACCGAGATGAAAAGTAGTAAAAACATGAGATGATATACTTTTAATCTCGGTTAGTAAGCGAGATGTAAAAATTTAAAAATTGAGATTATGGTATACTTTTAATCACGGTTAATAGCCGAGATGTAAACTTTAAAAATTAATTTTTTTTAATGCCATTTGTTCTTGATGAACCTAGGTAGCTATCAATACTTGCTTTTATTAATTGAAAACATATTTATTACTACACAACTTTTTAATCACAACATCAACAATACAACTATACATCTCAAATTCAATGTATCAAAACATCTCAACAATGCACAATATAACAAAATAGCTCAAATCCAATCTCAAAATAATGCACAAATTTACAAAATAACTCTAATAAAAATTCTACTCATCTTAGATTCATCA
>JAULJZ010150514.1:0-10009 GCA_032270985.1 Heliamphora pulchella | reverse complement strand
AGTGATGACTCATATATAGTTTTATATAACTATAACCTTTCTCTATTTTTTTTTTTATTTCCACTTTTGCTCTATTCATATCGATTCATTGTTCCCATAGAATCCCATGTTCTATAACAACAAAACCTTAATTGATCATGGTAGTCTCTTCAATTAGGTGGTCTTCTTTGGAGCTCTATTAACAAAGCCCAAGGCATACACCTGCTATTTTATATTTCCTTGACAAGGGTACTCAACTTACAGAAACTGTTTAGGATATTTTAAAAAGGGCGGGGGTTTTTAAGTAATTTTGCCCTAATCAAACGAAATTTAATTAAGAAAACCAAAAAAAAGTGAGGGAGTGATGACTCATATATAGTTTTATATAACTATAACCTTTCCCTATTTTTTTTATTTCCACTTTTGCTCTATTCATACCGATTCATTGCTCCAATAGAATCCCATGTTCTATAACAACAAAACCTTAATTGATCCTAGAAATTTAAAATTATGGTAGTCTCTTCAATTACGTGGTTTTCTTTGGAACTCTATTAACAAAGCCCAAGGCAATGTATGCGTAACTCAAGATAATCTACTTAGGGAATATAAATATAGGAAATATAAATATACAAATATGTTATATATGATCTAGAGTAATAACGAAAAAGATTGAAAAGATCTTTTTCCTAAAATTCTTGTTTGGTCTACTTATATCATACCTCCCCTTCATAAATATTCTATTTCTATGGTTCAGTTAAACCTTAAATATTAGGAGTCAAAATTTGCATAAGAATTCTTGTGGCATGTGATTATAGCGTGTGATTAAATAAATAAAAAATATGTTCTATATAACGATTCCCCCTTTAGTTGATTTTATTCAATTCAACGATTGACCAAAAGAAAATGTTAATAAATAATAAATTACATCAACTTAGATCAATCAAATAATGATATTTCTATGCAATGATTTGGCCTAATCAATTTCCAAATTTATCGCTACAACATATTGTATATATGTTTTTAAAAAATATTATCTAACAACCAGTAATTTAGGGCCCGTTTGATAACGTTTACAGTTTTTTTTTTTGTTTTTTTTTTTACAAAAAATAAAAAACATGTTTTTGTTTATTTTTATAAAAAAATAAAAATAAAAACATGTTTGGCATATAAATGTTTGGAAAGTGTTAGTTGAAAGTTGCAAATGAATACAATGGTCGGAGGTGGTGGTCCGATGTGTAATCTGGTGATGATAGCAGGAGGTAGATATGGTGGTCGAAAGTAGTGGTCGGAGGTGGTGATCGGAGCGGGTGGTCGGCGGTGGTGGCCAGATGGTAGTGACCAAGGGTGTTAGCCGGGGAAGATAGCAAGATGTAGCAATGGTGATCGGAGGTAGTAGTTGGAGATGGTGATTTGAGGTGTTAACCGGAAAGATAGTACGAGGTAGCAATAGTGGTCAAATGTGGTGAGTAAAAGCCGAGACGATAGTCGAAGGTGGTGGCCAGAGGGGTGTCCGAATGTAGTAGTCGAAGGCGATGGTCGGAGGCGGGAGCCGGATGTAATAGTCGAAAGTAGTGAAAAAAAAATACAATTAAAACGTGTTTACAAAACAAGTGAAAACACATTTTTTCTGTTTATAAAAATTTTGTAAATTTTGAAAATTGCTTACAATTTTTGAAAATAAAAATAATTACCAAACATGTTTTTGTTTACAGTTTACAAAAAATTTAAAAACATAAACAGAAAACATAAAACATAAACGTTACCAAACGGGGCCTTAGTATAATATAAATACTTATATAACATAATATTTAAACTAATTAGTCTAAAGTTATTTTTGTTGTTTCATTATTTATGATGAGCGAACTAACATTAAAGCAAGATAAGTTTAATATTTAGTACTTTTTATGATGAGCTAACATTGAGTAGTTTTAGGAACTCTCTCTATGCTATATTTGAAGATTGAACTAAAGTAGAAAAATAAAAAAAGAAACGATGAGAAAAAAATAAGTAAAAGTTAAATTTTGAAAAAAAAAAATTCACACCAGTTTTGAATCCAACACTTGCTTTTGTTTGTGGTGACATAATCATGGACATGTACTTATCTAGTATCATTTAGTATTACCTGGTAACACTCGGTATTTCACAGTACAATCGATACCAGCTGGTACTGACCGGTATGTTAATAGAACATAATTAAAGTGTTTTGTACCAATTTTTGTTTGAAATGAAAAGTACCAGTCGGTACGAAACAGTATTAATAACCTTGCTCTCAAATGCTACAATCTCACCTTAGACCCAATGTATTGTCCTTCCATCAGCCTTCGTCTAAAATTAGGATGAAAAATACTCACGTGAGCACTTATAAGGGGCATTGTGGTCATTACACAAAAAACCACTATTAGAAATAAAATATGGGAAGAAATTTGTGAAGAGAGAGAGAGAGAGAGGAAGCATCCAAGGACTACTAAGTCTTCCTCTACAACTCTATGAATTTCCTTGCCTCTGTGACCTCGTAGACCATTCACGACCATACCCACACTATCCACCTCAAATGGTACATTGTTAGCAAGGACTCAAAATCTTGATTGCCATCTTTTCTGTCTGACAAGCCTCCACCAACAGATGCATCGTGTTTGTCAAATGGATGTGGGGATCTAGGTAAGAATGTAGTAGTACACATGTATAGAACTAACTCAGGAGCATAGATGAACAGAGGAGAGATTCAAGCAAATTCAGTTAGAAGGAGGGAGGCAGAGGGTCCTCTTAGCGCTATCCAGTGGATTAAAGATAGAGAAGACGAATGAGGTTCTATCTCTTCTCCATACAATTTGATGAGATGAGAATACCTTACCCTCTTTATACGGAAAAGACTCACGAGGTACCTCACTCATAATGACTCATATCTCATCACGTTAGCAGAAAATAAATTGGTTAGGGTTGTTATACTGTCACGCGTACATGCACAAGATCTCATTATTGTGGTCCCCCAGACCACAAGGCTCTTGAGTCCTGCGGTAGAAGGAAATAGGGGCTTGGTCCTTGCATCTTAGGCCAAATTCCAAGTTGAATATAAGATTTTTGACGCACATTAGTTGCCTCACATGGCCATCCTTTGGTTCCCTGCGGGATCGAACCCCAAAAATAAGCTCTTCGAACCATGTGCCTACACACCAAAACCATCATAACCTCGAATTTGTGGCGCCCCGATTTTCAAAGACATCATTAAAAGAATGTTTTCCTTAACTGCTTGTGAGAAAATAGCTCATTTGTTTTTTGAAAGTAACAAAACCGATTCAAAAGGATAAGTCCACAAAGAGAGACTTTAATATAACAAAAGAGGAATTCCCAATCTTACAAAGGTACTTTCCAAGTTTGAAGGTTAAAACATTACATAACCAAACTAACTAATGAACTCTTGCACAGTCTCTATTACGTCTTCTTCCGCGTGCGGGCAAGGTCCAAGGCTGCTCCTCTTCGTTCGGGATGACTTCCTCGTAGAATTCTTCTTCACCTGGCATTTAGATGCCGTGAGCTGCAAGGCACAGAAGAACAACTACAACCCTACTAACCTACCCATAACATACCAATGCACAACAATATACATACACAGATGAGCAGATGTGTTCACTACTAATGCAAAAGGATTTCAACATAAATTCACAAGTGTCCTTTGTTCAAGTTTCCAAAAGTTAAACGTTGTTCAAGAAAATAGTTTATCGGGTCTCACTAGAGAACCCGTCCAATACTCATTTTCCGATTACCACAACGCGCACTCACCTCTTGGGTACCATTATGTTCCCATCCACTAAGCTCTTGTATGCCCATCCCCGAATCATCACGGCACACACAAGATGATCGGTTTACAGTATACACCCTTTAAGGTCGGCTTCAGAAAAAGTACGGATCAAGACATAGCATGGCTCATTACATATATGGACCCAATCTCAAAACCGAGCACCACACTCGCACTCAAAGTTTAGATCACAGTATGAATTTCACAGTAATTTTTGTATCGTTGTGTGAAAGACCCATCCCACAGTTATTTCTACGTTTCCACAACGAGTATTCACCCCTTTGGTACTATTACATTCCCATGCACTCATGTTCCCGTACGCCTATTCCCGCAACATTACCCTTTCCATCCAGTACTACGTGTACTCGGCTAAGTACCGTAATGTGCAGTTTACCGAATACACCTCTCAAGGTCGGCATAAAAAAATGCACAGCTCAAGACATAATACGACTCATGACGTCAATGGACCCACCCTCGCACCAAGTAAAATATTCAAACCCCAACCCAATGTCAAACCCCAAGTTTGTTTCAAAGGATAATGTTAGTTCGAAGTTCATGGTTTGATTCCCTATACGTATTCTTGGTCATGTAATCAATTCTCAACACAAGATGTCTAACTACTTTTAAACATACTTTAACTACTATAAAAACATCAACAAGTCTCATGCATGGCAAATTATAGGCATAACATAACAAATCACAAACTTAGGCATCACCATTCAATTAAACCAAAAATTCAGCTTTCAAGGTTCTGTTTATGAAATACATTAAAAATACCAAACGTCATTTGATTGCTACGAAATTTAACAGGGTGGTTGATATATATGTTAGGGTCATTTTTCATGAGAAAGCTAAGTCATGGGTTGTTCTAAACAGGGGTAAAAATTGTTTGAACAAAAGAGGTCCAGAAACAGCGCTGTTTGGTAAAAACAAGTTTTAGGAAAAACCATCCAATCAAATCACTCCAAATAAATTTTAATGAAAGATAACTCAAAAATCTAGCTCTGGACATAAAGTTTGGCCTGAGGGGATTTTTCTGAAATTTTATAAAATTCGACAAAGTAGACTATTTTTCTGCTACTTAGGTGTAAAAGCGTAAAAATTATGTTTGGGGCCCTTAGACATCATTCTAGGTTCTATAAAAAAATAACACATGCTAAAAATAAATTCATGAAGCTCCAATATAAACAAGTTTGGAAAAAGACACTGTTTGGTTCCCTAGAAAATTCGGGTAAGGTAGAAAGGATGGCTTTTTCTTGATTTTTTTTCGGTAAACTTGTTCCTATTCTTGTTTAACTTGTATTACGGGTCCATACATATTATTTAAACATAAAAATCAGTATACTCCAGATGTGTTATTATCCACATATCATACTTGTTTAACTTATAGAAAAGAAAACAAACCACAGTGTAATTCCAACCAAAATAACTAAGATATCTCCTATTCGATTCTTTTTAAATCTTCTTATTTCTAATCTTAGTTTTAACTTCTTAGATCATATTATTTGTTGTAGAGAGGGGTTAGAAGAGAAGGTTAAGGAGAGTTTTAGAAGTTCTTACCTCGAAAATCTTGATCAATGGAGGTTTGGACTTAGCTTTAGCTTTCCACTTTCTTCCTTCTTCTTCTTCCTTTCCTTCTTTCTTTCTTCCTTCTTCTTTCTTCTTCCTTCTTCCTCCTTGGGACTCTCTCTCTCTAGGCCTCTCACTATGGCCGAAATGTGTGGGGAGGAGGGGTGGGATTGGCATGCTTTTATAGGCTCAAGGGAAGGACTTAAATGTAATATTTCTAGGATAGGTAGGGACCTATTTTGCAATTTAGACTTAGTAGGCTTGTGTGTTGTCAAGAGATGAATGATGGAGAGTTGGGAAAATTTTAGCTGAATAAAACTCTTGCAGCTAAAAAGAAGCAGGAAAGTGTTTAAAATATCTACGTAGATATTTTGGCACAAAAGATGATGGGTGGATAGAATTAACCTAATTTTCTAGAATCAGGATTTTGGCTCAAAAGATGATAAATGGAATTTCAAAAATGCATATTCTAGACAGAAAAATTAATTTTTATACAAAAAAGTCCCAAAGAAAGTACAACTTGGTGTTTGGCTCAACAAAAATCCCAAAAAGGTTTCAAGTACAACTTTTCTTTAAATTAGGGAATTCTTGTACTTTTAGGTCAAATTCCCAAGGTGATTGTTGGAAGAAAAAGTGTATATAACCTTATATATCACTACTTTGGCTCAACAAGGGATATGTGAGGATAAAATATACATATCCATACATAAAGAAATGTACAAACCTATTAATACCTAATGGAGCCTAGGGTTAGCAAGTACACTTCTGTTTAGCTAAATGCAAATATTGGATTTAAAATTACATTTAATTAATTAATGAAATGTTGTGAGGCCCACCATGTGGTAAAAAGGAATCTCTACAAAATTACATGATATTTTGTGGGGCCAATCATGTGGTTAAAAAGAAACTCTACAATTTTCTATCTCTACATATATATATATATATATAAATAATGAGAATAATATTCTTGGGCCAAAAGAATTAATATTTTTGAGCTCAACATTAAAAGTTTGTTGGGCTTAATCCATGGATTTCCTTAAAAATTCATGGGCTTAATTAAAAAATTTGGGCCATTATTTTAGTTGGGCCTTTAATCCTACTTGGGCTTTTCTTTGTGTTTAGGGCCTTGTGTTTATTTGGGCTTTGTTGAAGAATTGGGTTTCATAAAATGCTTTGGGCTTATGTTAAGCTTGGGCCTAACTTGAATATTTGTCTTGATTATATTTGGGCCATACTGGCTTTTACTTGTCTTGGCCCTTTTGTTGAAATTGAACCTAGGTTAGTTTTTTGCCTAATTAAATACTTTAGGCCTTGATTGCAATTTGTGTCTTATTAATCATTGGGCCTTATTTTTACTTGGACTTTATTTAACTTTGGGCCTTGTTTAAATTTTGGGCTTGCAAAAAGAATTAGAAATTGGGCTTGGTAAAATATTATCTTGGGCTTTCCATTAATTTTGGATCTTTAATGGATTTTGGGTTTTTTATTAATCTTAGGCCTCACTTGGTTTTGGACTTATTTTTATGAGAGGAACTTAGGCCTTATTAAATTTTGGGCTTTTTGGCACTTGGGCCATATGATGACTTGGGTTGTATTTAATTTAGGCATTTCTATATTTTGGGTCTTGGCCGTTAAGTTCTCAACTAAACTTATTTCTTCTACATACCTTGTGTTATAGGGTTTTACGAGTCCTAAAAGAATCTATTGCGTCTATTAATGTTCTACCATATTATTCAAAAATACGGGATATTACAACCTATCGCCCTTAAACAAATTTCGTCCTCTAAATTTAGAATACACTTCTATTTCCAAAAAGTTGAGGATGATTAGTGCATTTGGTGTCTTCTCTTTTTCCAAGTGGATTCCTCTAATAATCTCCATTGACGCCAAAGTATACGTACTAGTGGAATGGTCTTCCTCCACGAGTATTTATTTATTTCTTTGTTTCGATCTAGTAAAGAGTAAACAAAATTTTTAAAAACAATATTTTAGATCACTCAAAAAGGCGAATTAGCGGTCTGAACACCGATTGGGAAGGTGAACAATTCCTCCTCCAAGATTCAAGATGAAATTCTCACAAGGGTTCAGGTTTAGTATACAAGAGAGCAAGTGGGTATAGTCAAAGAAATTAGTCAACTTTAATCGCAGTGGTGTATATTAACAAGCTTTACTAAAGTTTCAAAATAAAAAGATGAAACAAGGAGACACCACCAAAAAGCTAAAACTCTAGATTGAATGAATAATTCACATGATAGGAATCAAACGATTTCAATAATTATTAGGACAAACAATAAGGCTAATCGATGAGTACTCAACTAGATATCCACCCTGAAGTTACGTTGGCCTAACGTGCTTTAAATCGAACCTCTAAATCTAGTCCCCAAATAAGGATTTCAAATGTGTATAATGGTTCACAAAATTACTCTCACAACCGAGTAATTAATTAAGATCTTAAAGGAAAACAATTGATCATACTAATGATGGATTCTTTATCAATTTAAGAGTGGTAAAGAATTAAGAACTTACGAGGTTGTACATTCCAAGACAAGAATAATCTACAAGATCTAAGCATTCGAATACATGATTTATTCAAGAAGTTATTCTTAATTAGATTCATGAGACTAGGTTTTAAGAGAGTAAAGTAGTTCAAGAGTTGTGTTGAAATGAATTAAGGAAATCAAACAAGAAGAAAGGTTACCATCAAGTAAATTGACTAAACGAATGTGAATTACACAACTGTTGATAATAAATTTATCTATCCCCCTTAATTTTGCACTTGAAATTTTGTGTTCTAGATTCTAATACTTCTAGAATTTCTTATCCTATCTCAAAAGTATAAGCTCTCCAATATTGTCCATATAATTTGATTCACCGTGAAACCTACACATATAATCCCTAATAACTTCAAAATATACCAGAGTCTTTGTATACATATTGCTCATTTGTCCTTTTATTTTCATGTTCTCCACTCATGTATCCCCACACACTAATAATTCTGCATCAAAATAATCATAACTTAAACGTATTGTCGAACCATGAGTCTTTCCAACCTAAAAATCACAACCCGACTAAAAATGTATTCAATTCCATCAATTCACACCCATCTTGTAACCTCAAATAATTCCAAAAGTATTCATAATGTCAAAATTAATCATAAAAACTCAACATTAAAATCTTTGCCATTATATGATCAAAATATCTAGCCATAACAATTTTATCGAGTAAGATAGTGATCTAGTACGTACCACATCATATACTTCTTCAACCAAGTAACAGACTAAAGCTAAGGATATAAAATTTGATAATTACCAAGATATGATCTCACTATAACTCCCAATAAACAATATTAAGATCTTTATGCCAGTATAATGTAAACATCATAATTCTCCAAAACTGTGTATACACAAACTCCCAACAATCAAACATTATTATTCTCCAAAAGTCAATATCACATCATTTCTTTTTTTTTTAACACCCGAATGGCGTACCAACGCCTAAGAACTCCAATTATCACTGTTTAAGAAAAGTATTCGTAAAGTACAACTCCCTAAAGATCATTGTATTCAACTTATCTCAATGTAAGCCTAAAACACTACTCATGGTTTGAATTGGTTCATACGGCTCTTAAAATTTGGGTGAGATCATTTATACAAGGATTGACATTGGTGCTGCTGCTATTAGCATTATTCACGGGACGACCGTTATTGTCGGCTTCTTGGTTGTTGGGGTTGTTAACCTTCGTTCTAACTATTCTTCATGTATCTATGATTCAGTATACGGTAAAATATAATTGGTTCAATGAGTGCTAGAATTAATTTCAACTATTAAGAAAACTCTTAGTTCGAGACTCTTTTTAGGATTCAAATCAGATGACATCCTAAGAAGAAATTAAAATAATTATATTACCATTAGTAGCTAGTAGCACATAACGAATATAAATATATAATTAGCACAAAAAGAACCTAGTTCTACCCATTACCCAAGGCCACTAGGTTGTCGTGACCTAAGCTCTGATACCAAGCTATAACGCGCCGATTTTCGAATGCATCATTAAAAGAATGTTTTTCGTAATTGCTTGTGAGAAAATAGCTCAATTTTTTTTTTTGAAAGTAACAATACTGATTCAAAAGGATAAGTCCAAAAAGAAAGAGACTTTAATATAACAAAAGAGGAATTCCCAATATTACAAAAGTACTTTCCAAGTTTGAAGGTTATAACATTACATAACCAAACTAACTAATAAACTCCTGCACAGTCTCTGTTACGTCTTTTTCTGCTGTGGACAGGGTCCAGGGCTCCTCTTCGTTTGGGATGACTTCCTCGTAGAATTCTTCTTCACCTGGCATTTAGATGCCGTGAGCTGCAAAACTCAGAGGAACAACTACAACCCTATTAATCTGCCCATAACACATCAATGCACAACAATATACATACACAGATGAGCAGTTATGTTCACTACTAATACAGAAGGGTTTCAACATAAATTTACAAGTGTTCTTTGTTCAAGCTTCCAAAGTGTTAGCACAAATGCTTCATTAATTAATTTTGATGATTTTAATATTTCATTTCCTATAAATAAATATTCTTTAACGTGGATAATATTTATTATTTCCTAAATGAAAGTGTTAACCCATTTTGAACACTCAAGGTTAACACCATGACTGGATC
>JAULJZ010150513.1:0-10009 GCA_032270985.1 Heliamphora pulchella | reverse complement strand
CGTATCATCTGAGCTTCCTGATCCGTCTGCTGGACCTCTAACACTCGTGCAATCAATGCTGGTCATGAAACTACTAACAATAAGGCATCTTCCGTCGCTGTCTCCCTAAGATAGAGATCAAACTCCCCAATCTCTCTAAGCATGTCCCATTCTCATATAGCAACAGATGCTAACGAGCCATGTGAGCTCCTGCTGAGAGCGTCAACTATAACGTTGGCCTTCCCTGGATGATATTGCAAGTCAAAATCATAATCCTCTAACAATTCCATCCATCGTTGTTGGCGCAAGTTCAGGTCCTTCTGCGAAAATAAGTAGTCTAAGCTATTGTGATCGGAGAAAACCTCAAAGTGCTCACCATAAAGATAGTGACGCCATGTCTTCAAGGCAAAAAGACCACGACAGCAAACTCCAGATCGTGTGTCAGGTAGTTCTTCTCGCGTGTCTTCAACTGTCGAGAACCATAGGCTACAACCTTTCCTTCCTGCATCAAGACACAGCCTAAATCGTCGTGTGATGCATCACAACACACTGTATACCCCAAGCCTCGCTCTAGAATAATCAACACTGGTGCGCTAGTTAACCTCGTCTTCAGCTCCTGGAATGCCAATGCACAGGACTCACTCCAAACAAACACAACTCCCTTCCGCGTCAGACGCGTCATCGGTGCAGCAAGCCTTGCAAAGTCCTTCACGAACCGTTGGTAGTAACCTGCCAAACCCAAAAAATTGCGAATCTCAAAGACACTCTTCGGTCGCTCCCAACTCGTCACAGCATCAGTCTTCGACGAATCCACAGATACCCTGTCTATCGACACTACGTGTCCAATAAACCTCATCTCAGACATCCAGAACTCGCACTTCTCAAACCTCACGTACAAGCGATGCTCTCTCAGTGTCTGCAGAACAATACGCAAATGGTTCTCATGCGCCTCCCTAGTAGGTGAGTAGATGAGAATATCATCCACAAACACTATCACAAAACTGTCCAAGTATGGATGAAAGATGTGGTTCATCAAACCCCTCTCGAACCGCTTCACACGAAACTCGTCAGTAGGTACGATCTCTTATATAAACCGAGACAGACTGGTGAACCCAACCTCATACTCCACCAGTGACATCGTCTCCTAAGTCAAAAATAGGAAATCCTCTCTGTAGCGATCTCTCAGTGTCGCTGGAAAGTATTTCTCCAAAAATACCTTTGTGAATGCCTCCCAAGTGCCAGTAACTGTAGTCCTTGTGAACTTCCACCACATGTGCCCACTCCCTCTCAGTTGGAAGGGAGCAAAAGTAACCCTCAGAACATCCTCCTCAATCTAAAGTGTGTCCATGATCTTGGTGACCAACTCTAGCCATTTAGTGGCAACCGTGGGATTGGGATCGCCAGAAAAGGTATGAGGGTCCAGACGGTAAAACTCACGCATCGTGACCGTCGCCCTCAATTCAGGTACACTCTCCCTTCCCCGAGTGGCCTCAGTTAGTTATCGGATGGAGCCGACCATCTCATGCAACAAATCTCCCTCAGCAACAGGTTCTTGGGGTGCATTAGCATCCCCAACATCTGGGACTAGAACGTCCCTTCAGCCAGAACCATGGCCACAGCCTCGACCACGGCCTCGTCCATCCCACGTAGACATAACTCTATACAAAAGCAACATGACAGGGTAAGCATCCTACAACATGTTATTGCTAACATAAAAGACAGATAAGCATGCTAATACATAGCCACTTAATATCATGTCATCACATCTCACATACCGAGGAGAACTAACAAGAAAGACTCGTCACTCTGAACAACCTACTCAGATTCCTAGCTAGAAATCACGTCCATGAAATGCGTCTCTAACATGGCTCCCAAGTATGTTAACCCAAATGCCCGAAGGTAAGACTAATCGATCCCGAGATTCAACCTCCATACCTACATAAACAAGTTATCATGCATATGTTAACAGAAGCTAAAACACAGGCAATCAAGCATATGCACATCCTCACAAGGTGATGTACCCTCTTTTTCATGGCTCTTAGGTATTCGAACCCAGAGCTCTGATACCAAGTTGTCACGCCCCAAACACCAAGGTCACGCGAAAACTCACCAAAACACCCACTTAGAAATAAAATAGGTTTTATAGAGGGCAATCAAAATACAACATTAGGATAAAAGGTTTCCCAAGTTTAGCTCTCATAAACAATAAACATGCATTCTCATACATGAATAAGTATATCGCCAAAAGGCGTATAAAATCGGCCTACATAGGCACCACATGTAAAAGAACATGTCTCAAAAAGAAAAAACTACAGCAAGTCTTCTATCACCTCTGCAGCTAGGTCAACTCCACGTGCTCACCTGAAAAGGTTTTATAGCAAAAATCCCACACCGTGACCCGAAACCCAATAGAAAATAGACTGTAAAGCTGTAATACAGGTCATGCAATCATATGGTGGGAGATAACTCAACCACAAAAGCCCAACAGGTTTTTCTTTCAAAAATCACAAATTTTTCACCCTAAAAACTTCACATTTTCCATCCTTGAAACTATGCATATAATCCTGACAGATATCATACCACAGTTAAGAAAAAACAGTAAAACACACATTCTCCACCCAAGATACACAGCCTAGGAGACACGATAAAATGTAATCCTATGTACCGACTCTGTCACACCGATAAAGGTAACAACTATAGACTCTCGTCCATTACCCTAGACCCGCAGGCTTAGTAATGACAAGTTCTATATGGAGTCACGACAAGGACGCCATTAACGGAGGCAGCAAAACCACTCAATTTACGAGACCTTAGCTTGAAGGTACAGAGCACCTATTGCTTAGTTTACGGGACCTGAGCCCGAGGGTACAAAACACCCACACTCAATTTACGGGGACTAATCCAATGGTACAGAGCACCTACGCTGCGCACGTTTCTGGACTTGCACCGAAGAGCAATGGAAGCCCAACTCAACCGAACCCACTGTCGCGGTTCATCTATGGATAAACATTTCAAAATCAACCCACAAATACATATACAACACATATATATAAGGAAATCCAATCCATGAACCATGGAGATCAAGAAAAACATGTAAAAACATATTTTCACCAAAAATGTTTTAGAAGTTGAGACTCAACCCCAAGTGTTAGCTCCAAACCTCTAATAAAATACGTTTTCACAACTTTCATAAAACTCCTCGTTTTCAAACCTCATTTCTTTTGAAAACTACAGGTAAACATCCCATTCTAGGGCCCCACAGGCTTATAGAACTCATCCTAATCTCAAAACTCTTCTTCTCACACAAAGGAAGAAAATGGTCAACACCAACAGAAAATGTGTTGACACACAGCGGATGTGTCGACACAAATAGAAAATGTGTCAACACAAATAGCGGATGTGTCGACACAAACAAAAAATGTGTCAACACAAACAGCAGAGGTGTCGACACAAAAGAACCGAGAGTTTAGGCAACATATGCAGATAGCAAAAGTGTCGACACCAACAGAAATGTGTCGACACCAGCGATAAAAAGCGTCGACACAAACAACATTAGAATACTTAATTCCAACAGAAGGAAAATTGTGTCGACACAAATAGAAAATGGTGTTGACACAAAATCTAAAATTCTCAAATTTCAGAATAGGCTACAGGTGATGGTGAAAAAACAAACCCAAGCTACTGAGACAACTTCTCAACTCCAAATTAAACCAACCAAACACTCCCTCTACAACCCATGGGCATACACAAACCCAAAACAACCAAGATACACCAAAAGGAAAGCCTCAAAACCCTTTTCCTTCAACTGAAATCCACTCAAAATCGATTTTGAACCAAAATCCAACCTGGAAACATAAATCACTTTTCATGCGTTTTTAAATGGTAGAAACACGTATGATTACACGTAGTACCCTCTAACAGTTATACAATCTAGGATCCTATCTCGGTGAGTTAAAAACTCAATGCCTCGATCCATGTGCAAAACCGAGCTTCACCAAAATAGAATTCCGTTCGGATAGATGAGTAGACCACTATGCCAATACTAAAGATCAGCAGTTGGTATGTCAAAAATCAAGCCTCGGGCCGCCGAGAAATTAGAGAGAAGGTAGAGATTTTGGTTTGAGAAAAGGAAACTTAGTCTCTAAGTTTTTCAAAATATCCCCACAAATATCTAAAGGCTAGATATTTATAGGCCAAAAAAAAATATTTTTCAAAAATATCTTTTTTTTTTGAAATTCGCACAGAAACTCCCTACAACCTCAGGAACCAACCCCGCATGCTTATTTCAACTCAAACATGCATCAAAACGAATAAATCATATGCCGCAGAAATATATATGCAAAAACACGTCAAACATATATAAGTCTCAAAAAATGACGGGTCCGGATCTCACACAAAAACTCAATCATGTATTCTCAATCCAAGTTCCCTCGCAATCTCCTCTCATGTATGATGACATAGACTCCTCAATTGCATCAAATTATGATTCAACTTCTGGTAATACATTTGTGTAGCCATGATGGTCTATACAACAATCATTGAGTTCGTCATCCCATTCGCAAGGATGGTAACATTGAGGTGGCTTTAGAACAATTGAGAATCTCGGATCAAGTTGATCTTGCAAATAAAAAACTTGCTTGGCTTGCGAAGCCAATATGAAAGAATCAGATTTATGGCCTATCCTTCCAAGCTCAACTAAAGTGAAACCAAGCTCATCTACTTTAATTCCCTTCTTGTTGTCAACCCAGTCACACTTAAATATTGGAATCTTAAACATATGATAATCAAGATGCCATATCTCAGTAATAAACACCATAAAAATTCATAACCGCAAAGACAGGATTCTTCTCCTTGTAGCCTAAAATTCGTACTCTTTCATTAGCATGCCATGTCAAATTTTTTGCTATTTGGACTGATTGAAACATCCTTTGAAACCTCATAATATGTGAAAAATACCATAAAACTTTTTTTTGTTTGCACACCCTTCCTAGGCTTAATTGAATTTTTCTTTAACTTCCATCTTGACGTTCCACATGTAGGACATGAAATTGCATCTTTGAACTCCTTTCTATAGAGTATGCAACCATAGGGACACACGTGTATTTTCTCATATTTCATTCCCATTGCAGCCAAGATCTTATTTGAATCATGCATAGATACTGGTATTTCATTATTGACTGGTAGCATGTCACTTAACAATGCTAGCAAATCTGAAAAACCTGTATTAGAAACCCGCTTCTAGATTTAAAGTTGAACAATTTCACCAATGCTGATTACTTCGTAAACTTCGTGCAACCGGGGTATAATTGTCTTTTTGCATCTTCAAGTAATTTTGTGAATGATTTAGGATCAGTCATGCACTGATTGTATGCAGCTTGTGCCACGCCCCAAAATCCGGGGTCACGTGAAAATCCACCAAATTTCCATTTAATATGAAAATATAGGTTTTCATACATTGAAATCCGCCTATTGAAACCAATAGAATACTCAACAAAAAGTATCTCGCATATAAAAAAAACATACAGTATATCGCCTTATGGCGTACAAAACCAACCTTCAGGAACAGGCATACCAAAAAGGAAAACTATAAAAGTCTTTCGCCACCGCGGGCACCACTAATGCTACTCCTCATCCACATCAGCACCTGAAAATGGTTTTACAGAAAATTTTCACCCGTGAGCCGAAGCCCAATAGAAACAGATAATGAATTATAAAGCAGGAATATGCAATCATATGGTGGGAGCGAACTCAACCACAAAACCAAAACAGGTTTTCCAACCAAAACCCTCAAGTTTTCCCCATCAGGCTACGCAAGTCTCCCAAAATGGTTTCATTAACATATAACCCTGTTTTCACCCTTCAAACCATGTGATGCAAATATTGCAAATAACCAACCATAGTTAAGGAAAAACAGTAATTAAAATCATTGTTCCCTCACGAAATGTACCATCATGGAAAAGAAGAAGAATATGATCTTATGTACCGACTCCATCACAAGAGGATAGAGATAACAACTATAAACTCCTACCCATTATCCTAGTCCTGAACCACTTAAGGCATGCTAGATAATGACAAGTTCTATACGGAGTACCACAATGAACCACTTAATTTACGGGCAACAACCCGAGGGAACTAAGCACCTAACCGTCTCAATTTACGGGGACTAACCCGAAGGACCTGAGTACCTACGTTGTGCACGTTTCTGAACTTACACCGAGGGTAACTCATGCCAAATACACGTCATCCCGGTACATCTACATAATCTTCTAAAAATCGTACTGTAGCATCAACTACAACAAAACCTTTTTGCAAATATACATAATACATGTATATAGTTCCATCCATCAACATGGAGATCACCCAACATTTCAAAATGTTTTTCCTAAAAGCTATTAAACAATGCATGTATAAGCAAGAGATCCAATCCATGAAACCATGGAGATCAAACCAAAACATGTAAAAACATATTTTCATGCAAACGTTTTAGAAAGTGAGAGTCAACCCCAAAGGTTAGCTCCAAACCTCCAATAAACACATTTCTCCCAAAAGTTTTCATAAAAACCTCCTTTGCAATCCATCCTTTGCCCAAGCAAACCACCCAAACCATCAAAACCAACGCCAAGCACTCACACAGGGATCCAGTCGACTGGCCCAAGCCCCTAGTCGACTGAAAAACTCACTGGAAAAGAAGGGCCAAAACATAAGGAATTTTAGTCAACTGGCCCTCCAGGTCCAGTCGACTGAACTCACCAAATGATGATCCAGTCTACTGAACTCATGAGTTTAGTCGACTGAACTCACCCAGAAAATGTTTTTGAGCTACAGGTTCACTGGTTTTTGCTTCCAAAACTCAAATCGAACCTCCAAACACCCAATCAAACACTCATCAAACACCCTCAAACATCAACACGCCCAAGCCTCGCACCACAACCTCGAAAAGAAATCCTCAAAACACACTTCTATCCACCGAAAACGCTGAAAAATAGTTTTAAATAAAAAATCAGATCTAAAATATAAAATCACATTTCATGCGTTTTTGAATGGTGAAACAGCATAAGATTACATATAGTACCCTTATACAGTAATAGAATCTGAGATCCTACCTCGTTGGGTCAAAAATCCGACGCCTCAATCTACGTGCAATTTCGAGCTTCGTCGAAATCAAATTATGCCGCCCGGATGGATGCGTAGGCCATAAAGCCAATAGCAAGGATCGGCTGTTGGTCCGTCGAAAACTAAGCCCTGGGCTCCCAAGAAGTTAGAGAGAAGGAAGAGAGAAAATTGAGAAAACTTAGAAGTTAAGTTTTGAAAATATCTTTTGAAAATATTTAACTCTAGATATTTGTAGACCTCCAAAATATCTTTTTTTTTAAATTTTCAAAATTTGCACTGTAACTCCCCGCGGCCCCCGGGACCAACCCCGCATACTTAAAATAACCAAATTATGCATCAAAACTCATATAGGCATATTAAAGCGAAATAGCTAAAAAGGCGTCAAAATACCTAACATGCGTATATATCAAAAAAAAAAAATAAACGGTACAGGGTCCCACAGCTTGTACCATCTCTACTGTGTCAGCTACATCATCTGTAGGAGATGTGTCAACGTACTTATGGTAAAAATTTTATGCATTTATAGACGGTGATGGACCACTAGTGGGTGCTTCTCCATTTTATATTCATTTGCGATAACTTTGATCAATGCCCATGAAAAATAAATGATTTTTAATCTCTGGAATAGGTTGATTTCTTTAGTTCCAACATATCCTACATGGAGATCGTATAGATCGAAGATCACTCGCATTGATCAAGGCAAAGTTCAAAAATTGTTCAACCCCTTCCTCATAGTCTTTTGATCTTCCGTCTTTGAGGATCCAGGATTTATCCATTAAATGGATTTGGAATCCCAATCAACTCTACAATCAAATCAAAGTCTACATTAATAAGTAAAAGAAAAGTCATTTATTGAAATTGGATATTATATTTTGAGTTCTAACTTAATGGATCGTTCAAGTGATTAATAGAGCATCTAAATAATAGAAAATTTTAATGAATTTCTCAATTTTTAGAAATCACTCGAATTATCAATGAAGCTAGCAATTGATTTGTTAGAAATCTTTTCAAATTATGTTACTCTATTTTCTTTCTATAGAAAATGATTATGAGAACAACTATGCTCCGTGATTTCATTCCCAAACCCTAAAAATAGAGTAATAGAAATGGTAAAATGATTCTATGTTGTAAAACTTATTATTATGGGAAAAAACAAAATAAGCCATGAAAATGATTTGGAGCATAATATTTTTCCCAAGATTGTTTTCCCATCGTATGACCTTTTGTCCACCTAAAAATTGCTAACTTACAGCAAATCAATGGGAACATTGGCTTAGTTACTCAACAACAGTTCAGATAGTTCATATAAACCAATAAAATAATAGATAAAGCAATCCAATAGAAAGTAGCAAAATGATGCAACAACATGTGCATATGACGAAAGCAAACACAGAGAAATGGAAAAAGAGCTAATACAAAAGGCACAATAAAGGTTATGCCCCAATATTCCTGCATATTGTGCAAATGAACTGAAAGAGTAGAAACAGCTTTATTTAGCTAAACTTCAATACTAATGTTGAAATGGATAAGATTTGACAGTGATGCCATCTAAGTGAAAATAATACTAATAGTTGAGATGGACAAGGTTCGACAATGATACCATTTAAATAAATGTTGTAATTCTCTTCTTGCAACCAGGGAACTAGCTTCACTCTATGAGATACACAAACAACAGTAGATCGACTGTGGGACGAACATAGACATTGAAGAGGAGCTGAGTTTAGATGTATATCAAGTCAACTCTCTATTTTATCAAGACAAATTAGAGAAGTTAATTATACTACTATACTACAATAATAAGGAAACCCTTGACTTGGTGAGGTTTCTTATGACATTTTTAGTTACCAAAAATACCCTAAAACAATTTAAAATTTCTATTATCTGTGTTTTTTCTTAAACAGTTCAATTGTTAAAAATGTAAAAACAACTATTATAAACCCTCAACATGAAAAAAACTCCTTTCAAACCCTCCAGCAATCGTTGCTTTAAAAAAAATGCTTCTTTCAGAAAACAAAAAATCACTCCCTCTAAAAGAGTCGTTGAACCCAATTTCAAGGGTCTTCTTCCAACAAATCTAGAATTGTACAGTCCTCAAACCAATTTCGAAGCGCACCCTCGATGTGTTATGTATGTCTTCTCCTAATTCCTCCTTTTCTTCTAGATATTAATATACCCACACATACATCTACATCTACATATACACGCACAACGTGTGGGAACAACTGCAAATAATAGATATATCAAGATTGTAAAATGGCATAAACAAATATTCAGAAACCAAATTTCAGAACAAGATGAAGATTGCAATCTAACCAGTTTGCTTATTGTTTTCTAAACTATAACACTTTTCAAAATTCAAATGCTAAGTGACCTAGGGTTTACAAAAATCAAGTTGTTACAATCTAGGGTTCAAATTGGGCATGTATACATGTATACATAAACAGATATATGAAAAAAGAGAACATACAAGGTGAAAGATCAAAGGGTGGGGTTGTTGTGAGAGTGGTGGCGAGCGACGATGAGATTACTGGTGGTGTGGTCAAGTGGTGGTGAGCAGCGGTGGCAATCAATGGGACAGTAGTGACAGGCGGTGGCGAGCGGCGGTGATAATAGGCGATGACGTGAGCGACGGTGGCGTCACTACAAGAATATGGGTATTTGGCGATGAAATTGGGCGACAAAAATACATTTCGCTGTTAAAGGTAAGTTAAAGGCAAGAAAATTCATATTTCGTCGCTAAATATAAAAGTTTTGGAAAGAAAAATACTTTTTCATTGCCAAATGTGTTACGTTTTCATCGAGGTCAATATGTTCGTCGCTAATGATTTTATTTCGTCTCTAAAGAGAATTTCAGGGGCTTCGATTTGAGTACAAAAATAACCCCATTCGGAGTCCAGATGAGGGAGATACACTATTT